>WEKY01037251.1:0-11319 GCA_013390045.1 Picathartes gymnocephalus | reverse complement strand
ATCAAGCTGCGCTTCCTCGTCGTGTCAGCGCTGCCGAGCGCTCGGGATGCCGCCCCCGCCGCGCCGAACAGCGGGGCGCAGGTGGCGGCTGCCCCGCTCCGAGCCCGCCCTGGGCACAGTGAGCCTGTCGGGGCTGCGGCCGGGCCGCCCGCCTTTGGAAAGGCGTCTTTAGCATTTATCGATACGTGTCCTCCTGGGTTCCCTCTTTCCCCCTGCCCAGCGCTCTTCTTGGGTGGGTGCCCTTGTGTTTCCTCTCCATTTCCGAGGTGCACTGCTTTACTTAAAGGTTTTCACATGTAAAACAGGTTTCATAAGTATCAGATATATTAGTTTGTTTTTTTTTCCCTGTTACAACACGCTGATTTGCTGCTGCTTTTTTTTTTTTTTTTTAATGAAATCTTTTGTAACAAGTGAGGCAGCATAACTCAGTCTGAGGTCTGCAAGTAAGTTGTGAACAGGATGTGATCCTACCCACTGTGGTGGTGCAGAGGGTTCTGCCACTGAAGTCAGAAGAGCTACTTCTGGAAATGAACCCCCTTCATTAGAGGAGTGTGCCGAGAATGTGGCCCTAGCATTGAAGATTTCTGGGATGCCTTAAACTTCACAGTGGGAACCGTGATGGAGGGGTTTAATACATGTTTATTTTTGAGGCTTTCCAAGTGTGTACATGATGCAGATCGAACCCTGTGCTGAGAACCACGTGGCCAACCTTTGAACTTCAGTCAGGTTTCAGCTGCGTTTTCCCAGGTGCAGAGATCACCATGCACTTCGGGGGCATTAGTAGTTGAAGAGTTCACAGTAGTTTCTTCTCTTGTAATTAAGAGATATAACAACAGTATGATTGCTGTAAAAACATGATTTGTTAATTTGCTGCTATGTCATCATAGCTTGCTAGTTACTCTTTCGTAACGCTTCGTTATTGCTACAGAACTTCTTTCAGCAGGTTTTGTTCTTTCAGAAATGATTGTATGTCTGGATGGGATTTTTTTAACAGTAGTATTTGCTTTGTGAAGTTGGGTATATTTATTTCTTAATTGTGTATGATCTTATCTAATTCCTTAAGTTTGATTAAGAGATAAATGACTACCTGAAAGCACTTTAGTGTGTAGAAATGATTGCATGCAAATTTGGGGGGGGAATATGCTTGAACCACTTGCACTTACCATTTTATGTAACTGTACTTCATTTATGCAAGTTATTTGCAGACCTGCAAACGAGCAGGAAGAGCTATGGTTATAATTTGATATATAGCTGAACACTTCAGCCACAACAACAAAAAGGTCTAAACCACCACACAGGTGATTATTAATGCAGTATGTGGTATATAGGTAGAAAGTGCGCATAAAGTGTTGCCTGGATGGAAAATACAGAAATAGGTACACTGCTGTGTTTCACTCATTCTCAAATTTCAGACTTTGAAACATGGAATATATATCAAATGTAGGGCTGGGCTCTTTAGTGTTCAAAGATTTCCTTACCCAGCTTGACCCACAGTCTGCTGATGTAGGTACTGTTGTTAGGAATGAAGGAACTGCAGAAATGAGCCTGTTGTGTAAGAACCCCAAGTACTCTGGCAGATTAAACTTTTTTTTTCAGCACATGATTGCCACATTTCACGATGCTTCCTGCTCTATCCATTGCTGCTACCTGTGTTTTGATTTGTCTTCTGTGGAACTGTGAACAGGGATGGATTTTAATGTAGAAAGAGTTTTATGTGGCATGTTAATTATGGCAGAGGATCAGCCCTTGTGTATCTTTAGTAATGGATATGTAGAATATGTCTAATTTAACTTTTAAATTTTTTTTTCTGTATACTTTCAGGAAAATTGTAGAAGTTTTTGATGCAGTTACTGCTATCACTTCTCTGTAGTCTAAAGCATTCATTTCATGCTTGTACCTTTGTAAATAAAAAGCATCCATTGAAATATTTGCAAAGTTTGGTCTTATACTTTTGAAAGTGAGTTTTGTGATGAAAATTCTTAATTGTTATGTTAGTGACAATGTAAGAAGGAATAGTGCTCCCAAAATTAAAGGATTAAGGAGGGAAAATCTTCAAGTCACAAGGAAGTGTCATTTGATTTTTCCGTACAAAATATATTGTTTTCACTAGATAGAAGTTAATGGCACGTTTTTTTGTCTATGAGTTCTTCCTTATCCCCTAATTTGAATTTGTTGTGTTTCTCAAAGATGTGTTGTTTTGTTTTTGTAATTCTGTTTATCATCAGTATGGCAGTAAGCAATGTTTCTTGTTCCTTGGTGTGTGCTTTCAGAGGACCATGGGAGTTTGCTGCTTGCAGAGGCTCTGCTGGAGGAATGTTTGAAGGAAAACTTTGCCAAACTGAAGGACTCCATTCCACTGTCAGAGAAGAGTGAGCCCAAACTGAGTGAAGCTAAACAGTATCTGACCGTTATCTTAAGCAGAGGGAAACTAAGAGTAAGTGGGCACTACTGTCATAATTCCTGCCAATTGGATGCTTCTTAGATTATTAGTCTGATAGAGGGTATGGGTATTGCCTGCTCATGTCCATGGATGTACAGTGCTGTATTGTAGGTGATACTAAGAGACTGGTAATCCCCCTAGGCAGGATCTTAAGTTGTGAGACTTGCTGTTTCATATGCACAGGAATTATGTGTTACAAGGACATGTCCTGGTTTTTTTTTTTTTTTTCATTGGAAAGAAGCAGGATAAATATTTAGAATTTCTCTTGGGTGTTGGGGTGTGGCCACATAAGGGTGCTGTCAGCCCAACACAGAGGGGTGACCTCCTGCTGCTCCAGATTGGAGGGAATTGTACACAACTGGTTAGCTCCTGATTGGAGAAAAAAAAATGTGCCACAAGCTGCTCTCAGGAACTTAGGGTTGTGTTGTGAGGACTACAGCCTTGCACTGCCTTTGGTGTCTATCAGAGAAGTAATGCTTTTATTTTGTTTGTGATCTGGATGAGTGGCTGGTAGCTGCTTGTCAACTCAGTTGCAGAGCTTCAGGAGCATTTTAATACTCTGCTTTGTTGGCTGCTGCTGCATTGGTGTCCTTTGACACACAGTTGCATAACTGTGTTTAGATATCAATGAATTACAACAGTCTGTTCTAGACTTGTATTACCTTTGGTTCTGAAAGTGCCAGGCTAGTTTGGTTACATTGGAAATGTATATTATACTTTCACCATATTAATTTCCAATGAGCAAGGTCAGCCTATTTAGAGCATAAAATGGAGGGAGTAAGGAAGAGGAGTCTGTTCAACCCTCTTTCTTTATATTTTAGCCCCGTTAACAGTCAGAACTACTGAATTCTTCCAGTTCCTTGTGTTTAATTTAGCTGCATGAATTGCCATTACTGTTTCTTTGCTAGTGGTGACTTAGCTACTCATGCAGTATTGACCCTGTGTTGACTGCATGTATTTAGGAAATGGGTATGAAGGCTTAGAAACCTTTTCATGCTTTCCAAAGGGTCTGAACAGATATGTTTTACTGAGGTTCTGTTACATATGTTTTCAATCCTTAAATGAAAAGAATCTTAGGAATAGCAGGTGTGCCTTCTGTTATTTTGCTGTTGTGTGAAAATTCTTTGACAACTAAAGAAAATTTGGGAGCTTTCTCACTCTTTAATGAAATATACAGAGGAGAGAGGAGCAGTTGTCTAAAAAGTGATGTTTACTGTCTAGTTTAAAAGCAGGGGTTTTTCTTAGTGTATGTATGTAGGTAATTCTGACAATGCCAGCCTTTTATGTGCTCTCTGTGGCTGGTGAATCGATAGAGCAGGTCAGCTGAGACCATAGACTTGGCTTACAAACTATGTATTTCAAAACTGAGCTCCAAAGTGGTTGCCTGACCTTCACTGCCTGCTCCTCTCATGAGCTTAGCCTTTATATTGTGAGAGGAAAGCATTCTGAACCTGCCTGTTTTGCTGTGGAGTACTTAATTCTTCCTGTCTGGTATTTCACCCTGTAAACACTTTTTCTCTCCCCACTCCATTTCAGCCAAAATATATGACAGAAGCTATGCTGATCCTAGGAAAGCTTCATTATGTGGAGGGATGCTACAGAGATGCCATCAGCATGTATGCAAAAGCAGGAATTGATGACCTCTCAACCAAAGATGAACCTCTGTACATGCTGCGTTTGATAACTGAAGCCTTTGTAATTAAAGGTAAAGGACTGTGTATGTATATTTGAAACATGCTGGTTTTAGATTGAAGCCATTTCTCCAAGTGATTTGTTTGGAGCAGGATTAGGGCAAAGATGTATGCTGTAGAGAATCCTACGTGGTATGGTCTGTGTAGTTTCAAACGTAAAGGCATTATGGAATCTTAGTCCATGGTTTTTAAACTTGGCTGGCTTGTAAAGAAAAACTTGAAATTGGAAATCTTGTGGTAACTCTTGGCTGTATGTCAGCGACATGCTTGAGCTTGTGTGTCCATTTTGGGAAAATCTAAATCAAGCCCTCAGCTGAATTGGGGCCTATGCTTTCTCTTAGAAAGGGTTCATCTGCTTGTACATTTCAGTGATTGCTGTGAATTAAACAAGGATGATGTCTCCAAGTTTTAAACTTTGGACTAACAGAATATGTGCTTTCAAAGCAAGTAGTATATTTTTGCAATGCATGTTACACAGTGTCAGACCTTATGTATAAACAGGAATCTCTCCTCTCTCTTGTTACTCTACAGACATTGCACTGTTTGAGAGATTCTAATTAAAACTACCTCTGTGGGTAGTGAAATTGCATTTCCTTTTTGAGTGGGGGAAAGGAAGACCCTTGTCAGTTTTTGACTTGGGGGGAGAAAAAGATCAGTAGTCTTCTCCTTCTTTTCTTTCGGTTCCTTTATAAATGTTGCTCAAGTACTGCTACCTATCTACTGCTTTCTACTCTTTTCAGCATGTCCACCAGCTAATTAGGTGAATGAGAACTCTGATGATCAGATACCTTCAACTGGTATGTAAAAGAGTGGAACCAAATCAACCCAAAATACTGTTTGACTGGGCTGCTGGTATTACTGATAATAATTTGAGTCATTCTGCTTTTTTTGAAACCCTGTTTGTGCTGCTTTGCTTGCTTTGATTTTTGTTTCCTCTGGTACTGATCGAATCTGCTTCATTAATGAGCTTTTGTGAAGCAGGACTAATTTACTTGTACCTCACACTGACACTTGCATGGCACAGAGGAGTGAGTAGCTGCCCTTGCATTCTCAGCAGTGTATTTGAGAGCAACTCCTGGTGCACTCCAGAGTTTGAAGGAGATGCACTGTCGTCATTGGGAACCAGGTATGACCCTTGGTGAGGTGCGAGTGTAACGATAATGTATGTGTGGAAACTGATGGAATAACCCTGTTGTTGTAAAACCCCTTGTATTGTGTTGACTGACAACCTAACTTACACATGAAGATGTTGGAGGTGTTTGCCTCAGAGCATCAGGCAAGGTTTTTGGTTTCTTTCTCCATGTGGTTTAGCATGGAATGTGAATACTGTGTTGCCCCGGTAAACCATATGGAGCCCCTGCCATTGCAAAGAAACCTCTGTGCTGTCATGGTTCCACAGTCTTTATCCTCCATGGTGATTATTTTCATATTAACTAAGATATCAAGATTATAGTAAGTCATTCAGTATTCTACCAAAGTTTCTGGCAGAAAAAAGTCCAGAAGAGTGGAGCTTGTCTAGCTGAGTTTTGGGAGGGCACTCACTGCTAGAATCACTGTTCCCTTGTGCCATGTTCCCTCAACTTGCCACTCTTCTGTTAGCACTTTATGCAGGTAGCTATGGCAATAGCAGTGTAGATTTAAATTTTTTTTTTAAAACGTGTGTCCAGGCTGCTTCTGCAGGGCAAGTAACAACATAGAGTTGAATTATTTAGAATTCATTGATACTTAATGCTATAGATTTTTCTTATTCCTCATTTTAATTTAGTATCTCTTTAGAAATTATGTTGATCCATACTATATTATTGTCTTGGTTGAACTATTGGTCATTTATGCAATCTGAAACCTTCTTTAAAGATGCTCTTGGATGTTACTGGTAGTAAAATTTTTGCAGGGACCTTTTAGGCAAATATCCAGAAGAGCCACGGTCCTGTCTATTTCAAGGCAGAAGTTAGGTTCCCCACTTAATTTCTTGCTCACATTTCCAGAAATGGGAGAAAGCAGTTGGTTTAATAGAATATCCCTGTTCATCCAGCATTAGTTAAAGGAGCAGAACTTTGTATCAGCTCATACTGTGAACTTGAAACTACCTCCTTTTTGTGTAGTTAGTACTGATGAGTTGTGCTTGTATGCAGAATGGCAGAATAGGTTTAGGCTGGAAAGGTCATGGATGAAAGAAAAGTGAAATAAAAGGCTTATATTTTTAATGTTGACAGCTATCCTTTTAATGCTGGAAATGAACAAAAACGTAACAGGAAAGATGTGGGATACACTGGGAGGAGTTGCACAGATGAAGCCAGTTATAGAAATCCAGCAAGAACAGGTTTTCTTCCATAGAGCACCTTTTAACCTCTGCAACATTGAAGGCTGGATGTTGAACTAAATCTCTGGAGTCTTCCTCTGGAGGTCCATAGCATGTAGTAGGTTCATATTATGGCAAGAGGCAGAATGGTTTTGCACCCTTTTGTTTGGATTGTAGAAGTTGAGCAGGGAAGAAATTTCTTGCTTGCCTTCTCAGTAAACTTCTATACAAGGTGAGTTTCAAGAAGTAATCATTGAACTTCTTTATCAGTGTGAAGGCTTGTGCAATTGACAAGTCACAAGACAAATGGCAGAGAGAGCGAGATTCTCCAGTTTCTCCTCTGACTGCTGCTTCCTGTTCTGTTTCTAAATCCCTGCATTATGAGGAGACAAGTTTTGTGGGTGCTGTGAGTGGAGCTCTGACACTTGTTTGATTTTTCATTATGATTAGTTTTAACCTCTGGTGAGTTAATAGGTGGTTGGTTTGTACTTGTCTCCTTCTTCCCCATCCTCCATGAAGTCAATCCCTCATCAAAATTTTACCTCTGCTCAGTTCACATTATAGCTGGTAATCTCTGATGCAAGCATCTCTGTGTTGGATAAAACAGTATTGAGTAAGCAAACTTTGCTTCCAATTCAATTGGGACACACTGTTGCTTTGTTACCTGCTGTTGTCCTTTGGAAACAAGCAAGCAAAGAAGACTTCAGAACAAGATGTGTAGCTGTCAGAGCCCACTGTTTCCCCTCTATTCGTGCTTGCTACAGAAACTCTGCGGCTGTCTCTCTCTTCAAAAGGAGTAAATCCTCCTAGTAGTAGGTTAGGCCACTACCTAACCCTTACAAAGCACTGTGTAGCTCTAGCCAGGGCTTCAGCACGCGTAAGCTCCAAGAAGGAGGCTTCTCTGATGTGACAATGTTTGCTGTGCTGTTGAGAGCACAACGAGAGCTGCTTTAACTGAAGCAGGCTGTTGCCAGCCTGAGTGATGGAGACTCAGACAGGACTCATGTAACATATGGGACCTGTCTTTGTAATGACTGAGAGGGGCTTTAGCTTGTGGTCAGGGATGTGTCAGAGCTGCTGCAAGGTGAGTCAGCCCTGTGCTGGGGGACTCCCTGTGTCTCTCAGGCCAGGCACTGGACTTCCTTTACCTGGAGTGGGGTAGACTGGAGATAGCTAACTATCTAAATTTGTGCAGCAATGCCATGGGATTGCACTGGTATCTAGTTTCTAAATGGGTTTCTAGGGAGTTAAAGCTTTAAAAGTCCCATTGCCTATTTTTCTCCTTTTCTCGCAGTCCATTCTGTAATTTTTGTAATTTAGTCATTTTTTTGTTATTATTGGCCATTTGGCAATGGGTTTAATTTGTGCAGCTTCAGTCCGAACTCTCTGTAGAGTCAGAAGTTGGCTGTTCTGGGTGATTCATCACCTCTTCAAATGGCATCTTACACAGTAGATGTGAATGGTGGTGTGCAATACAGCCTCTTCTCTGGTGACTGTGGACTAAGTTGAGATTTATTCCTTGTAATTTTGTTTCTAAGTGGTTTTGATCTTTAGTTTTTGTTTTTTTTCAACTTTAGAAAAGACATCCATTTTATCCAAAGGCTGCAATGTAAGCTTGGTCTTTTTAGATCTTTGAAAATGTTTGGAAGAAAACCAGGTGCTAATGTGTCTGTAAGAAGCCTTGATCATAGTTTGCATTTTATTGTAACAAATCCAACCACAAGTCATATCTATGAGGAAATGAGACTATGTTAGTGCAGTGGTTCAGAGCTATCTATATTTTGGTTTTGGACCCATTTCAGTAATCTAAAGATGTTTAAGATCTGTGGTGTGACACTTTTGAAAAACTCAAGGTAAAATCTTGAGACAAACACTGCTGGATTAGAGCCACTGATCTTTAGAGCTCTCATAAGAGCTTGAGTGGTATTTCTGGAAGCAAAACCTTGAAACTACCACGTGGGGGTTTTTCCTGAGTTTGATAATGATAAACAGCCTGGAATCGGCTTCCGGTGTTCTGGGTTCAGTCCAGCTTGTTGTGGATTATTTTGTGCTTGTTCAGTTTTAGGACAAATTGCTGAGCTTACGTGCATTCCTGTTTCTCTTGTGGTTGTATGTTTTACAGATTCAGTGGTAATGAGGTTCATATGCTTGGAATTATATTGTTCTCCTTTCTGCCCGTGTGAAATAATAGTCTTGGGTTTCTGATACTGGAAGTGGTTGTTTGGAGATGCTGGTTCTTAAAGGAGAGTGGTGATATCACACAGAGATAAAAAGAAAACCTGACCTTGTACTCATCTGGTTGGAAAACTATTTGCTTGTTTTGATCAGGATTTTAAGTTGACCAAATGAAGCCTCAAAAATTGAATAAACTGTTCTAAACTTCTTTCTGATTGTTCTGTTTAATTAGTTTCTTATTTTGTTGGCTTGCACTACTGTTAAAAACAGTAGGTTTGCATTCAGTAAATATAAGCTTGGAATTAAAGTTATTCATTCTAGCTAATCAGAGGATGTATCAGAGGACTTGTTCATATACTTAATTGGAGTCTTTAATTTTGACATTTGCTTGTGTATCATCCATTTTTCTATTATGGTTTTCTACATGATGATTAATTTCCTAGGTGAGATTTGTATTCAGCTGCTTTTGATTGAAAATTAGAGTAAAATGTTGAGTTAAAGACAGATTTATCAGAACGTAGTTTTGCAATAAAGCTACTTTTCCCTCCTCTCTAAGGAATTTGATTAAGAATTTTCAGTTTAATAAATGAATTTCCTTAACTCAGGGTTTCTGATAAGCTGATAAATTTCTTCATGTGTACGTTTTTTAAAATTCATGGATTAAAATGGGAAAAATAAGCTTTCCTGTTTTTCTTTAGTTCATTGTTGGTTCACTGAACTAAATAATGGAGAGAATTGTAAGGGAGAAAGGTAAGGTTTGTGGGGTTCTTTTTTGTGTGTGTGTTTTTGTTTGTTTGTTTTTTTCTTTTTTTTGTCCTCTTTGCAAGAGAGCACCGCTATTTAAAAGACTATCCCAGTGCTTCATCAAACTCTTATTTCAGATCCTAAGGTACTAACTTTCCTAGTTCAGTTCTTTACTAAATGCTGCCAATCCCATAGTGCAAGGATATATTCCACTCAAATTATGTTAATGGGTTATTGTGTGTTATCAGCTTAACTTAAGCAGCCTTACTTTTAGTTGGAGTTTCCTGTTAGCTTCTCTGGAATGAGGTTTTCGTCCACTCAGTTTTTGCTAAGTGAGATTGTAGTATCAAAACTGTGGAGTGTTCTGGAATACAGACTATGTAGAATGATTTTGAGTACCAGTAGTTTGAACAACTTCAAATGCAGATCAGTTGAGTTTAGAAACATCATATAGTTTTGCAGGGTCATAATTTATTTCGTAATCTCATTTTGAAAGTGAGTTTACACTTGTAACTTCTTTTTGCCAGAAGCATTTTTAATTCAGGTCATGTTTTATAAACCTCTTAATGGGCTGTATGTGCACTTTCTGAGCCTGTTCCTCGTTTCAGAGGGCATAGCATTTTTCAGGATGTCTTCTCCTTTAGGCAGTGTTTGGAATACTGTTCCATTCTTGTATGCTAAAAAGCCCCTCCCAGTGGCTATACATACTCTTGTGCTTGAGATCTTTACTACAGGATAATTTTTAAGAGTTTTCGAAGTTCCTTAAGAAAAACTTTGCTGTAATAACTAAAAAGAGAGAGTGTGTGTGTGTATATCTTACTATGTAAGAACATACCTTGTCCACTCAGACAAGTGTAGAAAATGGATTAATGGGGGGTTAATGACATTTTTATCATGTTCAATTAATTAATTTGCTTTATATTCTCTTTAGACACAAATGGAGAAAAGTATAATCATGTTATAATTGCCCATGTCAAGATAAAGATGATCCATTTCTGTGTTGTTGTTTAGGCGTTACATGACTACAAGGAAAGTACTCAAATCTGCTAGTGGTAAAAAAAGAGGGAACTCAGATCTTCCTCCCCTCCTTCCAGCACAGCTGACCCCAGCCTCCCTAGCAGCTGAGTTTTCATCCTGCCTGCATTGCTATTACTGTCTGCCATGAGGGTAGTGTGCTGTGATGTACCCATTTAGCAGAAATGGGCAGCAGGTTGTAAGGTGCAGGGGAAAAAATCCTAAAAACCTGAATTCCCTCCCCATCTCTCTCCATTAGTTTTAGTGTCAAGTATCATGTCGTTCAGGCACTGTTGACATTATAGCATGCATACCATAGGCCTTTACTTGAAAGTCTAAGCCTTTTCTACTTTAATAATCCTGTTTAAACAGGAAGGGTTGTTGCCTTCGTATGTTCTGACTTCCCAGGGGTGCCAGTACATTACTGTCTGGAACCTGCCCACCTTGGAAGTCATGATGCTAGCTGAGGTGCTTGAGTTCATTGTAGTGTTGAGAAGGGCATCTAGAACCTTCCTAAAGACAACACCATTGTCTTCTCTATCTTTAGGAAAACTTGTTGATCATGAAGAGCCAGAATTACACTGGGCACAAAGTTAAGATGAGAAAAGCATAGGTTTGGGTGATAGTTAAGGGAGAAGTTATCTAAAACATTGATTTCACTTTTTTTTCATACACAGATATAGCTTTTCAGTGATAATGGGCTTCATGAGGATGATTGACACTTGCTAGCATGCAACTGTTAACCTATATGCTGCTTCTGAGATGGCATATTTGCTTGCAATTCTCTGTTACTGAACTGCTGTTTCCTCTACTGCCAGCTCCTTGATGAGGTTACTTTTGTCAGTAATTTCAGCCGCTGCTGTGACTAAGTAGAACTTAGTGGGACACCGTAGAAGAGAAGATTTGTGCTGGGTTTTTTGTTTTGGGGTAGTATTTTTTGTTGTTGTTGTGGTTTC
>WEKY01037250.1:138-20765 GCA_013390045.1 Picathartes gymnocephalus | reverse complement strand
TAACACCTCCCAAAGCTATTGGCTAATTCNAGTAACACCTCCCAAAGCTATTGGCTAATTCAGAATAGCAGGTATTTACATTCTTTAGATAATGGTTCTCAAAACACGTTACAGAGAATTAATGAGAAGACTTTCCCTCTGCACAAAAGATTGCAGCAAACTTGCCTGAGTTCCTCTTTGCTCAGCCCTGTCAGTCTCCATACCTCTGCACCCTCTCTAACAGCTTCACATCTTATACTGGGGAACCCAAAACTGCCATCAGCACTTGAGGTGAGGCTGCCCCTCACTCACCTGAACGAGAAGTTCTCTCTCTTTGGAGCACCTATTTATTACATCGGCAACCACTGTCAAGCGAGATTCTGGCTGGCTCTGTAGCTACACTGAAAATATCACAACTTGGTCCACCAGTATCAGTTTCCAACCTACTTCACTGCATCTGCTTTAGCCAGTTCTCTCCTTCTTGCAGCTCTAATTACTAAGGAATGGAGGATGGACTCGTCCCTAAAGCAAAGTTCTTTCCCCCAGTAAGCAAGAACTAATCAACACACTCAGTGTGTTGTCAGATATTTGTTTCCCTCCCATTCTGCAGAACAGAGTGCCAGGCACCTAACAAAACTGGCACACCTTTTGGGAAATAAGTCCAGACTTTTATATAAAAGGATAACAAAGAAAGAATGATGCAGAAACAGGTGAGTGGTCACTCACACTCATATAACAAGACTAATGTGCACGCTGGGGTCCTGGTCCAGTTCATGATACTATCATTTACATATACAAATGTACCTGGGGTTGTGTTTTTTTAGCACTAGAATAAGTTGAGGAGATATCTTGATCCTATCAGCAACCATCAAGTTATTATTTTACCTTACACTCTACTGCAGTTTCTGCTTGAATATCTTTGAACAATTAATTGTCAATAAAATAAGGATTGATATAATTTTATTCCTCACTGCTCCATTGCTCCAGCACCCCATTGTCACCGTTTCAAAAGTAACTTATAGTTACTGTGAACTCTTTGGGATCTTTTTTCGTTTCATCTGGCATCAGATTGCTCTAACCACAAACCCTGACAAGGAACTTCTGCAGTGTTAAGCAAACAGAATTTTGGCTATATGTATTTTAGGTTCCTCAGAAGTAACTTCAGTTTGGGCAGTCTTCAGTTTCACTGAGGTCAATGCAATTGTCCCCATTAGCATCTAAGATTGTAAGTTATTAAAATATTGAAATATTTTCAAATATTGGTTTCAAATAATGCCTGGAGTAAAAATCATAAAATTGCAACCTTTGCAAATATGTTGTGAGGTTTTCATTGAACTGTTAAGCATCTTCTCGAGCAAAAGTCAATTTTCTAACAAGTAACAGTTTATGCTTTGTGCAGTATGTGGTTAGTCCATGGACCTCCCTGCTGAGGGATGCCAAAAATTTTCGTCACATCAAAGAAAGAGTGGAAAAGCACATGAAAGACATGAAAGGACACAAACACAACTGTACTTTGTTATGCTAAGGCAAATACCAGCTACAGTAAATGTACAAGCTTCTCAAGGAAAGTATGTATATTTAGTGCAAAAAGTGGTTTGATTGCTATTCATTCTGTCAGTTTAAAATGAACTTAAGTGTTCTAATTAAATTGATAGACGCACACAAAACATTCTTAAGCAGTTACCTTGCAGTAGAGGATACAACGCTAGTTAACTGGCACTATTCTAAGTACAATTATCCTGGTAATAATAACATCATAAAAGTTTAGGAAGCAAGTGTTGCAGTATAAAGCTCACCTCAGTACCAGGCTTAGCTTGTCTGTCAAGAACCTCCACCAATGAAATCCATCTCACATCACTGGTCAAGGCACTGCCCAGGCGATAACCCAAGCCAATCAGACGGCAAGCCGGGAACTTTGAATCAGTCTCCTTTAAAAGGAAGCTTCCAACCTCAATAAATGAGTTCTGTTCCTGCTCTCTGGTGCTGCTCACCGCCAAGGGGCTCGTCTCGTTTCTTGTCTTACACCCACAAGCCATAGGTTAGAATAGATTTTCTCTGTCACGTGGAATTCCAGCACCTGCAGTAACAAAACCAACGGTACTTGCACTCTCGGAGTCAGAAGTGAGGAGGGGCTCAAAGAGGGAAGTTACTGCACGCACAAAAAACTGTTTGGCAAGTGAAAAAATGTAATTGATGTAAACTTGTTAATATTGAGTACATGCTTAAAAGACATGAGCAAAAGCAGAGACACAGTGGAAATCATTTCACTAGCTTCTGTGTGTGTGATATTGTTTTCAGTGGGAGAAATGGCTGTGCCCTTAAAAACAGCCAATTCCACTGTTAACTCTAATTCTGCCTCACTGTTCACTACATGGTCCCTATTCTCTCTCAACAGAGTAGGTGTTCACAATTAATTTTCAGAGTGGAGTAGTTAAAGCATAGATACAATGAATAGAGAGTCCTGAAGGAAAAGAAGAAAAATGGGTAGGAAATGGTACAAGGTAGCAGATGATCCTTTGGAGAACCCTCGAAGAACATACAGGAGAATAATAACAACAACAACAACAACAACAATAATAAATAACCACCAATAATTAAAAAACTGACACCAGGGGCTTTGAACCGAATGATTTTTTTCATCAGCACCCCATTCACCCTGTTGAATTTGCAGAGCACAATGGAATGAAGCTCCCAAGGATGCATCCAAAGCTTCATTTCTTTTTCATTTCCTTTCTCAGGATGTCAGCTCCTTCTCCCTGCTCCACTGGGCAACTTCACTTTGCTCAAGGGCAGAATCCCTCAATGCTCTTTGAAGGATGCCTCCACAGCCACATCTGTGGTGAGTAAGACTGTTCCCAGGTGAAAGTCACCTCTCAGAAAACATCATGAGCAAAAAGTGAAAAAAAAATCCTCCACATTCTCAAGCACATATCTACAACATCAAAAAACCTGTCAGATTTAGAGAATGCCTCCCCAGGCAAAACAGGGAAGAAAAATCCTCTGTGATGCTAAGAGTGTCACTCATGAGTGAAGATTTTTAAACAAAATGTTTTCCACTTCAACGCCCACTTTCTCTGCAGACCTTTGAGGACCCTCAGAGCATTTAAGCAGTGGGGTCTATTTTTATTCTGTCCCTGGATTTGCATTTTTGGCTTCCCTTCTCCCTCTTAAGAAAGAGAACTGTGACATGCTTCCTGTGTCAACACATTTATACAGTTTCACCCATGGTATTTTACTTTTAAGCTGCTAATTATTTTTAACAGGCCAGATGTGGGTGTTACATCCAGGGCATGAAAAGCCAATTTGCTCTCTCCTGTTTGAAATGAGAGACTGACTCAAATGGTTAAAAAAAAGCAAGAAAAAAGATGGCCCTATAGAATTTCATGGAATTCTGACTCAACATTTAGGATTCTTAGCTATTGTAATATTAATACGTTAGATAATATTAGTTAATTTATTAGGTGATATATACAGCTATATTGGTATTAAAAATTAATGTAGAGTTTTGAAAGGCTTTCCTAGGTAAGTTACAGAAAGTTTCATCAATGACACAAAGAGAATTTCTGAAAACTGTAAGGGGTGATAGTCATACAGATGAAATCCTAAGACCTAGGACAAAGGAGTACAAAGTTTTGACACTACAAATAGCTGCAACATTAATTATTTAAAAGAAGACCGCAGAAACTGCTGATGCTTGGGAGGCTTAAGAAAATTCCAACGGAGCAGCTGGCACTCAAATTCCAGAAAAGATGAGAGAAAAATCTTGACATTTGCATCTCCCATTTTTCACTTTTAAGCAAACACACAATCCTTACAAAGATGGAGAACTAGAACAGTTTTAAGAATACATTATAAACTCTTAATTAGGACAAATAATAGTCTATAATTTGTGACAAACTATCACACACTGATCAAAATGTGTGGGTTCTGAATGCTGACTCTGCAAGACAGACACACTAAGCAGCTCCCAAGGATATTCAAAACGTCATTTAAACCAGGTATTATCCTGACCCTGCTACTTGTTTCTTGCTAAGATAAATTCTCGTGTTTCAGAGAAGATAGAGAAAAATTTCAAAACCCTTGTTTTATTTCAAGGGAGAAAAATATTTAATATAGATGATAAATTAAATGTCTATAAGCATGGGCTGGATTATATGTAAATAAGATGCAATAAAGTAAAAATTAATTTCTTATGCACTTAGAGATAAAATCATATCTCATAATCAAACTTTGGTGTCTCTTTTGGGGAAGTTCTTGATGCAGTTCTTTTGTACTCTTTGAAACTTCTGATTTTAGTTCTTTTTCATTCTGAAAGGATATTTATATTTCAAATAAGTCTTTGGGAGATGATGGTTTCTTTGACTGTTCTCCTCTGCTTCCTGGGTTTCAATGAAGGTGTTTCAATGCCCAGTAGAATGGTGTAATTAACTGTATTTATCAAAAGCAGTATGAGCAAATGTTCGGAACATCTCTGCTCTTCTAAAGCTGAATGCAATTTGGGTGAGTCACTCTCTTCAAAGACACTTAGAAAACACCATTTGGGCTTTTCGTACTTGCAATCAATGTGCTTGCATTTAAAATAATTGGATTACGGCCCAAACTGAAAAGGCTTGAGAAAGCAGAGGAAACCAAATGGCCTCGTTCATTGCTGTGTTCCGTAACTGGTGTAGCTGCCCCTCATTCTCCAGCACTGAAGTGGTAAGAAAATATCCTAATGGAATACTGAACAGAGCTGAACTTGGCATGATGAGCTACATCATTTTGTCATCAACTGGAACTACTGTTCCTAAGAATTCTGAGATCCAGGCTTTATCATAGAGCTTTAGAGCTTTTAGCAGATTTTGTCAGGGAGGAATTACCACGGCCTAGTGAAGTCAGCCATGAGAAAATGAATCAGAGACTCTGGTGTGAGAATAAGAGCTGTGAAATGATAACAAGTTGATGTTCTCTGGTTGGTGTTGGTCAGGAACAAAAAGTAGCAAATGAGAACCTTTAGGGATCTTTCTAAAATATGTATTGCATCATCTTGTTCAAAAATTTCAACACCCAGAGACAGAATACAGTAGATTTGACAATTACACTTGTTTGCTAGAGCACAGCAAATGTATCTTTATCTGGATGTGGTGGGTGAATAATTTTTCCATACAACAGCAATATTTAGACTTGACATGGAATTTGATTGCTGAGTTTAGTTTACTATTATTTTCAAAAGCAAATATTAATTGAAGTTTGATTATAGAAATAATAATTCTAAATTCTATATATTGATCTAAAAGATGAAAAAAAATTTAAAAACCACATTTCCAGTCGTCTTGTTTTGCTCAATTTACCTGCAGAGCTGTACAAGTTTGCAAAGGCACGTTTCTTCCTTCCCTCAGAGTGAAAAGGGTCTACCTGTAGGTTACCTGCTCTCTCTAGTATATTAATTTGTCAAGTTTTAAATGTTCCAAATAAATGTTCTATTTTGCATACAAATGATGGAATAAATAAATGTTCAACATCCAACTAAACAGAGGGACTAAGTGTAAAGGGGGAAATACGAGGAGGAGATAGAAACTAATGAATTATATGGATTAGCATGAGAACAAATAACAGAGGATAAGAAAGTGGGTGGCCATATTTCATCTCTTGATGAGTCTGTTACCTAGGAAACAGAAGACTGAGTGATTGCATAAATGACCCTATGCCTGTGGATTTGATTTGATGAAATTATATAGGACTACAATTTATGCAGAACAAGGAAGAAGATTGTCAGGGCCATTGTTTATTAGGTGAAATAAAAAGCCTAGAAACCTATTTTCATTTCAATGAGATTTTAAAGCATTTATTACCTAAATCTTCTGTCTTCACTATCTAAGTTTCTGACCTAACAAAACTGTGCAATAAAAACTAACCAATCACCTCATGGAGCTGATTAATCACCTTTTTGTTCCTGTAGAGGACACTAATCATTCACTGAACTCCGGCTCTCACCAACAGGACTGGAGCTGATTCCAGCAGACACCCAGTTGGTATTGTTGGAACAGCATCTTGACTGCTAACAAGAAGTTCATTAATCTGCTGTGTCTGCTGGGCTTCCACCAAAGGCAACCCAGTTAAAGAAGCCACAGAGTGTCTCTACATATGACAGTGAACAGATATCACTCAATTTTATAGCAGAAAAAACTGGCAGTGAATCTGCTCTTCCTCTTAAAATCTTTGTAAAAATATGAAGTAGCCACAAAAAAATGATGGTGTTTTCCACTTCTTGACACAAAAAAACCCCTCTGAGAAACTCAGAAGAACAGTGGCAAGAATTTGAAGGGCATGCTTTTTCAATAGAGTGCAATTAGCTTTTTCAGATATGCTTTTCATCACCAACTTCCTAAAACTTCAGGAAGGTTTGACTATTTTCAATGACCTTCCAATGAACTTCTAACATGCAATTTCTTCATTTTCTGTACAAATAAAAAGCTTAGAGTATGCTTAAGTGATCAACATAAAGATTATTGTCTTTGAAAAGGCATAGGAAATAATATTTGTAATGATATTCAGAATGGTCAAACTGAGTGAGTTGCAACAATTTCTTCACATGCTGTCCAAAAGGTAATGCCTGGGAATGAATATAAGAATGGAACAAACATAAAGTGAACAGAACTTGGATCAAAATATTGGTTTGCATTTCCTTTGTACCTAAACTCAAGCAGTTGGCAGTATGAAAATCAGCACACTCACTTCGAGAATGGGGTTTCAGGGATATTTGTATTAACATTTTTATTCAGAAAAAAATGTGACATCCCACGGCAACAAATTTTTGTTACATTGAACTGGACAAATGCATTTCTGGTTTAAAGCTGGAATTTCACCAGTTGCAGTAGAAACTCTTCCCAGAGGTGTTCTGAAAGGACCAGTATGTTCTGACACTGACAGCGAGCTGTTTGCAGGTCGTATATTGTTCCTGTGGAATACACAAAATGATAAATAGATGGGATCATAATCCTCTGTTAAGACCAAGCTAAAATACTGAGAGGCTGGAAGACAATATGTAGGAGAAGAGGAATATTTCCTGTAGGAGCTGTGACCAACGGGGACCCCAGAGAAGGGCAGGTTTATCTTGGAGGACTGCAGCCTGTGGAAGATTCCATGCTGGAATGGCTTGTGAAGGACAACAGGAAAGGACCTGTACTGGAGCAGGGGATAAGTGTGCGAAGGAAGGAGGAGCAGAGAGAAACAGTTATGGCATGGGGAGTTTTCGTTTTTGTCTTTTGTTCTCATCCTCCAAGTCTATTTCAAATGGCAATAAATTAAATTAATTTTCCCAAGTGCCAAGTTTTGCCCACGACAATAATTGGTAAATGATTTTATTGTCTTTTGTATTGACCCATGAGATTTTTCATTTTATTTTCTCTTCTCTCCCATTGAGGAAGGGGAGTGAGAGAGCGGCTGGGTGGGGGTCAGATCAAGATCAATCCACCACCCAACCTCCATCAAACTTCACTTATTCAGTGTAGGCTTCTAATGTCCAAGATTCTCTAGGTCAGTGTCTTTCAAACAAATTTTGTATTGCAGCCGTAACTTTGGCAGTAAAAGTCAAGAGTTAACGGAGAAATAAGAATGAATTCACGTGATACTCATGTATGAAATTGCTGATGCCAGCACATGACTTTAATTGCATTGACACAGGAATTTAAACTAGAGAAGCTATTTTTACTAGCTCCTTATATGCATTCCTAATTGCAAAATTCATTTTTTGGTTTAGGAGAGTTCACTTTATAAAAGTATTTCAGCTGAAAGAAAAAAACCCTCTGAAAAGGCAACACATTTTCACAGGAAGTTTAATCAGCACAGCTATTTTTGACCTTTTCCCCAAACATGACATAGTGAATGATTTAACACATTTGTGAGCCAATCCACCATAAATGTTTATGAAAGATTGTAATTTTTAAGTATTTTAGAAAAAAAATTAAATAGAATTCATTAATACAGCTACTTTTGATCATGGAGAACTTGGGAAAATTTTGGTTTCTGTAATTTCTGTGAAATCTCACTGTCAGATGTATCAAGAATTTCATCTTTGTTGAAATAAAAAAAATTGTTTATCATTTCCCTCTTGGTCTCTGAAACTGCTATTGGCTGCAATCTTTCTTGCATTTCTTTGGAGACTTCCATCCTAAACGCCATGGCTCCACTCCAGTTCCTTCTTACCCACAACCATGTCCTCTGTTGTAAGGGCAGCTTTACAGCACATACTGAACCAGAGAAAGCAACTGCAGAATGTCAGATATAAGAACCCAGCTGGTTTCAGAGTGATCAGTATGGGAATCTAAGAGGAAAATAATAAAAGAAAATTAATAAAACAATCTTTTCTGGGCCAGTGGACACCTGAGGACAGTAACAAGTAGATGAGGGCAAGGGAAGACTGCAGAAGTTACTGCATGCCACCAAAACCTGGAACTAAATTCTTCTTGAATCCAAGGTCTAAATTGCTAATAGAAGACAAATTCAGGGTTTTGCTGCTTTTAGCTTAATAGACAAGGTGTGGATTAACAATTTTGTTTCATATATGTCAGCTAAGGAAAAGTTAATGTAACAGTTTACTTAAGGAGGAACAATGTTAGGAAACACTACTAACCAGACTCCCAAAGCTCCAGTCCCTGCTTCAGAATGAAGCAACAGAATGAACAGAATTTAATGTTATGCAAAGTGTGAGATTGCAAACAAAATAAAATATCTATTAAATATTTACAAAGATGTTTCTATGCTGTTCATTGAAGTCTATTAGAGTTTTAAAAATTATGGCAAGCCTCACTGACATTCTGGGAATTGATTACATTCTTGCTATAGGGCTATAGTGGATATCTGAACTTGTACTGAAGTTTACTTGTACTGCAATGTACTGGAAGGTATAAGAATATTAAAATTTTATATTTAATATTTCTTTGGTTCTGATTATTCCATTTTTATTGCATGTTCTGTCTCCTTACTTGGAGCAGCTATTCTTTATTGCTGCATGGTAGGAACATGCTAGTGGGTTTCAGTTACATGGTCTCATCTTCAACATCTAAGGATTTTTTATTTTAAACTATGCTTTCAGTCTCTGACTGTTTAATTCATACACATATATTTGTGTTTCTTCATTAAACCCAATTTTATAGATTTAAAATCCTTAGTAGATGAACCTATGCTAGATTATATATTATGCAAGAAACTGCATATTAAACTCTTCACCTGATACTTGCTTATAACAAAGAAGTTTTTCACATATATTTTTGATGATTCTTGTATCTCCTAACAACGTTACGTCCTTTTGCAGGTAAATGATTTCTCATCTGGGAATTGCCGTGTTTACTACAATAATGATCTTTCCTTGATGGTAATGACGACGCCCAAGTCCTCATCTCCCTTTTGCTGTGTGGGCCAGCTTACGGAACCGGATCACAATTCTTATGGGCACAGGTGCAGTTACAGGTGCTTGAGGCAAAGCTCACTAGGCACATTCCTGTTGCCATTCATGCCTTCCTGCAGGACACTGGTAGAACGTGGTTCCATTTCTTGGCAAGTTTAATGGTGATTCTGGGGAGGAGGGGGAGAGAAGGACAAGATGCACACCATTTCCATCCAGGGGATGGCCTGAAGGTGCCCTGCCTCCCTGCTCGTCCCGCCTGAGCACTGTGCTCCATCTCCTTCTCCTGCTCAGCAACTTTTCATGAATACAGGGGTTGGTGTGCATTATTGGCTACAGCAACTAATAAAATCAATTTGCTTTGTAATCACAAGTGCCTTTCCAATCTTTTGTGTAAGGGCATCCTCCAGAATCCACAACATTAATGGCAGCAAGGGTGGGATGCCCAGAGCACAGAAACTGGTGCTGTTTCGAGTGTGTGTGAGAGAAAACCTGACGCTCTTTTGAGTGTAAATAGGAGAGAAACTGACACGAACACTGACGGGGCTTGGGCAGTGCAGCACGTGGTTACAGCGAGAGTGGGCGCGCAGCTGCCCCGAGAGTCGCTGTTCTCTGTGTGTGTAGCATATGGGAGGTCACGATTTAATCCAGTTGTGTGGGTGGCTCCTGGTGGCTGAGGAACTCCCATTTGCAATGCCACGCAAGCATTGCTTCCTGCAGAGCTCCTGCAGAATGGTCTCTGCCCCAGGGCAGCTCTCTGGGAGGAGAACTGAGCATAAACAAAGGGGCTTTTGCATCAAACAAGCGCCTCGTGGCACAAGTCACAAGGACTCGGTGTCCCCGCAGCCCTCGGGGCGCAGGCAGCGCCTCTCTCCTCTGCCCCACACAGCGCACACGGCACCGCCCCGGCAACCAAAAGGTTCGGCCGGCAGGATTTCCCCCAAAGCAACGCCTGGAGCGCAATGGAAACAGCAAGCACTTCTCATTTATCAAGGCAGTCATTTTATTGCAATGAAAGCACCTTATCTAACCCGTTCTAACTTAGCAACTCAACTGCCTATGGAACATATTCCAGACCTAGTGCTGAATAGTATTATGGATCAGAAACAAAAAGGGCTTGCTACCACTTTTCTTTACAGACTAATCTCTAGTTTAAGCCTTCAGAACTCTTCACCTTAAACCCTTGACTTTCCTATGTTTCCTATGCTGAACCCCAGTGCGTAATTTATTAATTAAACAGGAAGAGAAGGCATGAGGTGGCCTTTATCCTGTTATCTTAACTTCTAGAAGGAAGCACTACTAATTTCTACCCCTAGTTTTACTTGAAGAATTTACTCTATTATTACTCCTCCTTTTACTCCTCACATTCCTGGTAGGCCAGGGCACGCACGGGAGGGACCCTGAGGCACTCTCTTGTTTCTCAGTGTTCCAGCTCAAGTGTCTTCTGGCTACACTGTGGACAGCCTTGGCACACTTCAGACAGTCCTGGGTTCCTTGGAGCCGGACCCCTCCTCAGGTGGTGGCAGTGAGAGGCGTGGCCCTGCCCATTGAGAGCTTCCAGGTGGCTTGGGCGTGCAGCGGTCTGGAATCAGGCCTGGAGTCGAGGCCTTTGCCCTGCTGTGCGGGCTCTGCTGGGCAGAGCCGGGGCCTGGCCTGTGGCTGTGCATGGCTCTACCCAGGCCTCTCTTCTGCACTTCCCCAGCTCTGGTCTTGATCATGTTCACCTTGGGACATCTCTTGGGGGCTGTCCCCTTCCCAGTCATGCTCCAGACCATCGCAGGCCTTCCTCTCACTTGCTGGCATTAGCATGACAGCCCTCACCTCTGCCCCTCTCTCCTGCCCACCGAGAGCTTCCAGCTGGCCGGGCCAGGGGCTGGTGGGGCAGCAGGGGCTGTGTGCGGCAGCTGCCCGGCTCTCTGGCCCTGCTGCAGGGGCTGTTGCTGCTGTCCCTGCAGCCGTGCCCTGAAGCAGGTGCCGCTGTGTCCCCGGCTGGTGGCGGCGTGGCCGGATCACAGCCGCCACCCAGCTCAGGACGGCACGGGAGCCGCGCCGCAGCGAGTGCAGCAGAGCCGGGCCGCGGGCCCTGGGGCTGTGCGGGGCCGCTGGCCGGCTCTCTGCTGCTGCCGCCTGCGCGCCAGGGCCAGCAGAGGCTGCTGTCTTTGCCACCTCTTGTGCCTCGGCAATGGGACACACGTGGTCCTCCTTGTCCTCAGGATCTCTGGCCAGGGCAGGTGCTGCTGGCTGGGTGTCCGTCCGTGGGAGCTGCCAGGACACGAACTGTGCTGGGCAGGTCAGCGTCTGCCTCTTCTTCCAGCGGCGAGTCAGGCTCCACCAGGAGCTGCAGGTACCGGGGGTTGACCCAGATGGTGTGGATGGTGATGACATTGCACTTCTCTGAAAACTCTTCGATGCTCCTGTCTGCTCCTTTGGCAGCTGGTTGATCTCTGTTTTGGGGAGAAAGCTCTAAGAGTCCTGTGCCTTTGCAAGGCTCCAGGGATTTTGGTTCATAAATATAGGACATGTAGTCGCCTTCTTCCCCAGTGCTGCTTCCGTGGAGATCCTCTGAGCATTCCCCCTCCTCGCTCTGCAGCCCTGCCAGGAGTATCCTCGCTGCTGCTATTGCCCGCTGCCTGTGAGCTTCCACCTGGCTTGCTGAGGGGCTGGGGGGTAAATCACCTGGAATTGTGTCTGAAGTGGAGGCCTCTGCCCTGCTGTGAGGGGCTCTGCTGGGCAGAGCTGGGGCTTGGCCTGTGGCTGTGCACGGGGGAAGGTTCCTGTGCTCTACCCAGGCCTCGCATGGCCTCACAGGGGGCCTCATTTCTCCACTTCTGCTCTGCTCTGGGTCATGCTCCCCCTGGGACAGCTCTTTAAGGCTGCCCACTTCCCAGTCTGACTCCAGGCTGGAGCATCCCTTCTCCTCATGCTCTGCTGTTGTCAGGACTGCCCCCACTGCTGCCCCTGGACAGGGTTTGGACCAGCCTGGTCTACTGGAAGGTGTTCCTACCCATGGCAGGGGGTGGGACTGGATGAGCTTTAAGGTCCATTCCAACTCAAATCATTATCTAAGTCTATGAATCTGGTACTACTGTGATGAATCTGCTGTGTTGACTTTGAGAGGCAGATGGGGAACATACTCTGTGCAGATAATATGCTGTAGTAAGAGTCTCCCATTGTCTCTGGTCTGGTGTGCCAGGAGAAACCTGAATATTTCCCCTTTAGTACCCAGAATTAATTAGATGACATAAGCTACAGTACTCTCGTCTCCTTCCTTACCACATTTTTTAGTATAGGTTAGTATTTTCCCTTCTGTGGAAACCTGCTGATAAGAATTCAATGTGACAGCTGAAATACATTTTCCATTGATCCATGATTATTTTTTCCCATAATTTTATATCATATCAAACATTGATTTGGTTAAATAGCCTGAATTTCATATGTCATTAACAATTAAGCATATGAAAGGTTTTAATTGCTAATGTAAACTGTGTCCCTTTACACGTGATCTAGTAAAACTATTCCTTCCATGCACATGAGCTCTGCCATTCTCAGAGAAGCGCTATTGATCCAGCAAGATGGGGAAAGTTGCTGTAAAAATAATGACAGCAGGATCCTGACCCATGTTCAAATTGTTCTATCCTCATGGATCCAGCCAGTGAACTGGAACAGTGTGAAAACTGGAAAACTTGATTCTGCTGACAAACTTTTCAAGCCTGATGTCCAAAAGACATGGTATTTACCAAGTTGACCATTTTATGGATGACTGCTCCACTGAAGAAAAAAATATACAACCTTTCAAATAAAAGCACAAAACTGTCTTAAAAAGTGATACTACAATTCATGCAAAAAGTGCTCGGTAAGAAAATCCTGTAAATATATTCAGTGATGAAGTGCCATTTTAGCTTGTGATCAGATTATTAAATAGTCTGCATTATCCATAGTTTAAAGACTTAACTTTTGCTCCCATTTAAAATCAAGTGTTCTCAAATTGTTTTCAGACTTGCATTCATGAAAGTGAATTTTGACATGTAAGAACAAAGCATTTCCTTATCTTTATGATGAACTTTCAGATATCCTGTAAGGAGTTTGCATGCAAATATAGTTCCTACTAGAAATATTCAAGCAAATGTCTCTCCCTAATGAATATTCTAGCAGGTCATCCAGTGAAGCATGCGGGGTTGACGTGTTGTTTTCTAAATGATTCCTCTGCAGGGTGGGAATTCTTATGCCAGAACTTACTACATTTTAGCAGTGACAAGGTCACTTGTGAACTGGGTTGTGAGCTGCCATTTTGCTTGGACTGTTTATAAATATATTGGAGTTATCTTATTGTCAGTTCCAGATGAACGGAATCATTATACAACATTATTGTTATACAACATTAGGACAAACCTCACAGCTTTGCAGTCATTTATGTTGTACAAAAGATGAAATATAATTACACGAGGGTTAATGTGAACCTGATCTCTTGTTTCTGTGTCATCAGCAGATTATGAAACTGAATCTTCAGGAAAACAACTTTGACCTTTACATTTCTATCTTTACCTCTCGTTGGAACTTCAACAAATCACACTTACTTTATTTCATGATCACTTACTTGAACTCCCAAAACTTCTTGAAGAACCTGTCTTAACTCTTTAGCTCAGCCCCCCAGGAAACTCTCTAACCCCAAAATCTTAGGGTAAATGATGTCTCAGGCCAAAAATTATGGAAAAAGTAAATCCTCATATGCCAATCAGTAAGAAGAGTAAATTTAAGCAAATATGTAACTTAAAGGTTAAACTCATCTTACCAGGATCAGGACTACACTTATTAAGAAGAACCTGACATATTATCCCTATGTTTAGATGCCACCTACAAATACTCCTTCTGAGCAGTAAAATGTTAAATCAGCTATCAACAAGACTTTGCCTAAAACAAGTTATCTGAAGCTGGGTTAGTTTTTCTCGATTTGTTCCATTTACCAGAAGAGAGGTAAATGTTTTCATTCTGAAGGAGATCCTAAAGGCACAGCAGTCACCAAGGCACAAACTGGCCAAAATGGCCAACATTTTCAGAATTAAGTGTATATGAGGTGCACAAAACGCTATGGATCTGTATTTTCAGAGGTTATGATATCTAACAATAATTTAGTGTCCTCTGTCCCCATGAATAAACCTAGGAATTGATATCTACAATGGTATGGTTGAGTGGTCTCATCCATTTAATGTTTTGGGAATGACAGGGTGTAAAGTTGTCATCTGTGGAATTCCAATCACAGAATTAATTTCCCACTGCTGGTCTAATAAAACACAAAACAACACAATTCACCTACTAAGAGAACAGGCAGTTAGCAATGTTCTATAAGGGACTAACTTGATCCAGCATGGATTGATACATATAGTGGGATTTGCCTTTGAATTGTTCCCCAAATTTAATAGTACATGAGTAACAATTCCAAAATAATTTTGATTTTCAAAAGAGAATCTTTGAAGAAAACCTCAGCAAAATATGAGGTTAAAGCATGTGTTAACAACTCCATTTTGCAATCATTCATACATGGACAAAATAAATTCTACACTTACGAAAGGGAAAAAAACCTTATGTGTACCATGAATGAACAAACAGAACTTAAATTTAAGTAAGTGCTACCCATCACTGTAGAATGTAGAGAATCAGGAATGGTTTGGGTTGGAAGGAACTTTAAAGTTCATCTTGTTCCAAGCCCCTGCCATTAGATGCAGTGCCACTGGGTATGTCGGGCACAATGTACTCACAATATTTCCCACGGTCACCTAAGGAAGCCCATCATATTACATCTTGTTTGACAGAATTTCAGAAAGTACCCAAACATTTTAGTCATGGGTCAAGAGCGAGCCATTTTATGGTTGCCTGCTATGGAAAGTGGTGTGGTATTTGTGTGACATATATTTTAAGGAAAAAACCGCTTTCCTCTTCAGTACTTTGGAGCTCTCCATGCTGAGTTCAATCACAGATATCTCAAGTGATTGCACCTTTACCCTACACTTAGCAAGGAGCAAGAGTCATGAACTATTTCACTGCAGAGGAAGACAATGAATGTGTGCTCAACCACCAAATATTTGTAGTTCTTTTAACTTTGTAAAATGTAAAATGCGTTCCTTGCAACACAAGAGGACAGTCTTGGAATTCATCTCACAAATTCTCAGTCCTTCTGAAGTGCAAAATGTAATTTATGAGCACAGGGAGAAGACATCAAAAATGAAAGATTGATTATGCTAGACCACTTTTAAATTTCCTAATGTAGTCTTTCTCCAGAGTCTGCTACATACTTCTCATCAGCCTAAGGCAAAAAGAAAACACAGTCTTTATAAAGGTGATGAAAGACACTAGCAAATGGGAATAGAAATGAAGCAAAATAGTGCATAACATCCCAAATGTGTTTTGTTGAAGTCTTCTCCCAACTGAGAATAAATAACAAGACTAACAAAATGGAGCTATGAGAATTTCTTATCACTCTTAAAAC
The DNA here is from genome assembly GCA_013390045.1 of Picathartes gymnocephalus. NCBI lineage: Eukaryota > Metazoa > Chordata > Aves > Passeriformes > Picathartidae > Picathartes > Picathartes gymnocephalus. The sequence goes on along the minus strand of WEKY01037250.1, from coordinate 4,923 downwards.
ACACTATAACCATTCAGTTTAAAAATGGGGGATTAATCCTCCTGTTTTGTGTACACTACACAGTTTACCATTAATCCATGGGGGAAACTGCAGCTGAGAAGAACTATTGCTGACAGAGAGATCTACAGCTGGGTAGAGGGCTGAAATCACCAGAGTTAAAGAGTGAACAAAGTGTAACACAACTACAGGTGCATCCTCTTCAAATTCCTTCCCCCCAGGAAGAACAAGGCTGCTTGCCATCCAGATGTGATCAGGTTTCCACCTTCACTCTTCTCCTTTTGCTAGGAGGCACATTAACAATAAACTCTCACAAACATTTTGGCCCTGCATACAGAGTCACAGCCTTTGATTCATTCCTTTCCACTCATCCCAAGTCAATTTAAGAACCATTTGCAAACAATTGTCTTCATTTATTGATTTAGTCCTGGAAAAAGAGAAAGGCATGGTAGACCATATAATGTAAATCTGAGTCAATTTTAACAAAATACAATTTCTTCCCACTACTACATAATTTATTACATCTCTGTAACGGGACAGCTAGTGAGCAAACATGCAAGATGATGCTGGCTGGAGATGTAAAAAATGCTCATCATTATGGATTGCAGGCAGGATTTCTATCTGTATCAAAAGAAACAGGCTTTGGATATATACTTACATGTCCCACTTCAATAAAAGCCTCTAAAATTCTGGAGCCTCACAGTTTGCAAGACACCAAAGAATATTTCATGTCATGTGGAGTAAGTACTTTCTTCTGACAGTGCTTTCTTATTTATACCTCAGTGTAACTGTACCTTGAACAGGTAGACACACAACTTTATGAGACATATTTTGAGGTGACTAATTCTGTCAAAAAATAAATAGCATATAGAAATGGGAGAAATCTATCAGTGAAGAAAAATCAAATGACCATTCCTTAAAAGTTCAGTTTAATTTCCTGCATAGGGAAGACTAGGGGGTTTGGAAGAAGAGGAAGAAGAAAGTTTAAAAGGAGGAAAAAATGCCTTAAAACTGAAGTTAGTGACAAGCTAATATAAAGAAAGAATAAAAGTAAGAAAAACACATATGTTTTGAAACAGAAAATCAGAAATAGATACCATCAAACTGATTTGAAGACTATGTAGCAGTGACATACAAACTCTCCTCTAAAATCAGTCTTATATAAAATCAGTGTTTCCTGCTCTTACTTTAACATTCTCATAATTTTCTTAAATTCTTAGTAGAAGTCAGGGATATGTTGCCTTCCGTATTTGGTGTCATGGCCAGTTTGAATCTCACTCAGTGCTGTAGGAGCATACAGAGGGATAACTACTCCTAAGGAATGCATGTGATGATGCATATGAAACTATTTTAACATGGAACATAATCCTTCACCCATGTTCCATGTTGTGTTGATATTCCTTCTCATGCAAATATGTTGCATGACAAATCTTTATGCCTCCTATCTAATGGAATAGTTTATAAGAAATGAATGAATAATCATATGTGTCATTCTAACGTGACAAAAACATTCTAGGAGAAAAAATATTTGATAAAGTGCAGGTAGATTAGAGCTGATGGAAATACATTCTGTTCAAGAATTAAAGTATTTTAAAGTATATGTGTTTTAATAGCAAGGATCAATGAATGTTCTACCAAGCCAAATGTACAAAAAACATCCTCTTAAATTTTAGGACATATTTATCCACACAGCTTTGGGTTTTGGAAGAAATTTGCATTGATTAACACACTCCAAGACTCCTAAAGTGATGACAACACATTTGTCATTCTCAGGAGTGTATGAATTTGTTTTCAAGGGGGCCACATTGCAGCTTTCCCACGTGTCAGTCTCTTGGCCATACAGAGTCTAGTAAAAGTATCAGCTACATATTGTTATAGAGGAACCACTTCTATAAGAGTTAAAGAAAAAATAAATTAATTTTTGTCAGGTTTTGAAGACAAATGGCAGTTGTATGCACAGCCTAAGGCAGCCTTTGGCAGAGACGTGAGAATTTTCTACGGAGTATTGCAACTATAAAACCCAAAAGAAAAGGTGATAGATTCTATTAATCCCAGCAAAGAAAGTACAGACATCCTGTCAAGAAACTATGTTGGTTTCTCAAAAGCTCATAAAGGCTAATGATATCTAAATCTACAAAGATTATTTTCCTTTCTAGGTGTAGCTGGTGCTTATTTCTTTTGACAATTCTTCCAAGAAAAATTAAATTTTGACTTTTAGAGTGGGTCAAAATTGGACTTATGTTGTTGGAAGATTAACTAACTGTTCTACTATTACTGTGCAAGGAGAAATTCTAATTATATACTGGAATACATGGCACTGGACTTGCAATTCCTTAATAGCAAATGTAATTTCCTTTCTTTTTTTTTTTTTAATTACTGAATAATGAGGTAGTCAGGGCACACAAAATGGTAAGTAAATGTTACTGTAGGAAAATCTGCTTAGTAAAGTTCAGCTAACAGTTCAGTTGCCCTTTTCTAGCTAATTGGGAAGACGGTTTGAAAAAGTAATTGTTGATCTTATGACCAGAATAGAATAGGAGCAGGTTTCAAGGTGGATTATCACGTACAAAAAATATTTCTGAGCTTATTGTTTTTCACAGGTGAGCTTCATGGATCCATCTGCAAGTGTTTTTTGGAAATGCTGCATTACATGAAAGATGAGCAGGGCATACAGTAGGCTTACACACAGCTTAACAGTAGGTCATTAAAAAGATTGTAACCATCTGTTAGAGAATAAATGAAAGTTTCTTACTCTCTTCATCTCTAGAAGAACTTAGGTTATTGTTAGACTTGCCATCTAACTGAAAGAAGACACCACTACTTTTATAGCATTAAATAGAATTTGTTCAGTCCCAACTACTCAAATCAGAGGTCAACAAGTATGCAAACATGTGCAAAGAGACAAAACTATTACTGAAACTGTTGTTCTAAACCAGTTGATCTGTTACTACTTGCTCATCACTTTCCTTGTCAGTATTTAATGTTTAGAAAAATCTAAAAAGCAAAATTCTAGTTTTTTAGATAATAAACCCCCTCCACTTTATTTCTTTCACTTCCCTAAGAGAGACCTTATGAATTTTATTTATGATATGTGAAAAATTTTTTTGCCAAATGAGGGATAAGGAGGAAAAGTGATAAAATTATCAAATAACATTAATGATGAAATGTAGAACTGTTCCATTTGCCTTTGAAGTCTGCCAGTCTTGTTCTGTTTCTACTGTAAGAATGAAGATAAACTCAGTTATGGAAAGAAAAGAAAGAAATTGTGCTCTTTAATCTTCTTATACTGATAATTGCAAGGTGTGATAGTCCTTTATCTGTGCTTTTATTGCTTTCATATGACATGGCCCTAAGTATTTTAGTTTAAACAATTCTGCTATTTTTAGAGATGGCTCCTTACAGTTTTCCATGTATTTTACTGATCACCATATTTGAGGCAAGGAGAGAAATGTCATTATTCTCAGTTTCAGTTTTCCTTCCTTGGTCTAAGAAACCAAATGGTGATAGAATGCATATTTCACAAGCCAAATCTGCCAAGTCTTGGAAGGTGATTTTGGTTCCCCTTCTGCACCCCCATTGTGGTGGGTGAAGATTCTGCTTTGAGTGCTGGTGGCTGAGAAAAGATTATGCCATGGAGTGGAACAGGGACCAAAGCAGGCTGCATGTAATCTTGGGGACTTAACATACTTTATGTCCTGCATGTTGTTTTATGGAAATAGACCTGCTTTTCCCTTGTTTGCCTTCCCCATTGTTGTAGTTTGAAAAGTAATCTTTTACCTCTAAGGAACTTGACTGCTGCTTTCAGGCCTGAGAGAACCAATTAGCTGGCTAATTTAAGATGGACACTCTGTTTAGCCACTAAGAAGCTGAGTACGCCTCTGTGATTCACATTTAAGAAAGGAGAAACCCAGGGATCTCTCCTGCTCCTGGCTTCTGAACAGGGAACAGGGGGCCTGTGCAGCCCAGCGGGGCCAGGCCTGCTCGGTCGGGCCTTGCCAACTCCACAGGGCTGGGCCGGGCAAGGCCCACTCAGCCAGGCCGGGCGCAGTTGAGATCCTGCCACAGCTGAGTCCTGGCCTGGCTGCTGAGATCCTGCTGTCATAGATGAGTGACTCACAGCTCAGTTGTGACAGCGCTTTTTATTAGAAGGACAGTTAAGGGTGGAGGGCTCGTTGGAGAGATGTCACTTGCCCGAGGAGCTTCTCCAAGGAAGGCACTGGAGAGGAGGCAGTCTGCTTCGCAGGCCGGGTCTTCTTCCTCACAAGGAGCGACGATCCGAAGACCTCGATGAAGGCTTGGGCTCCTTCTTTTACAGCATCCTGGCCAGCCCTGATTGGTGCGCTTTGGATCCCTTCAGGGATTGGTCAGTTTGAAATGGCGGTCCGTGGTTAGCCCGGTGTGCTAGGGGTGTGGCTTGTGTTCAATAAAACTTCCCGGTGGAAAGTTCTGGGGCCTCCCTGGCCTGCGCCATCTTGAGCAATTCAATCTAATGGGGTTTTCAATACAGTGTGATGTAATTATAGCAATTATAGTAACTACATGAAACGGAAGTGTAAAAGTGTGTAACTGACGGGGCAAATATAACAATACAATTGATAAGGGTAAGTACAACAGTTTCAACAAGGATTTTTCTAAGGTAAATAGGTAGGTATAAAGTAGGGTGGGTATAAGGTAGGTGCAGGTGCCAACGGGTGAGTATAACAATTGAGGATACAGAGTCAGGGTCTTTATTTCTCACACTGCCGCAGCTGAATCCTGGCCTGGCTGCTGAGATCCTGCCGCTCCTGC
>WEKY01037241.1:13347-27718 GCA_013390045.1 Picathartes gymnocephalus | reverse complement strand
GGTCCTCCCTGAGCCTCCTTCTCACCACTCCCTCCATCACTCCTCCCAAGACTTGTACTCCAGACCCTTAACCAGCTTTGTTGCCCTTCTCTGGACACTGTCCAGCACCTCAAGGTCTTTCTTATGGGGAGGGGCTCAAACTGAGCACATCATCGCTTGAGGTGTGGCCTCAGCAGTGCTGAGTACAGTGGGATAATCCCTGCCCTAGCACTGCTGGCCACTGCTTCTGGTACAAGCCAGGATGCCATTGGACTTCTTGTCCACCTGGGGAATGTGACTAAAAGCATAGTCTGATCTCCACTTGAAAATAACTTTTGTTTCACATCTCTTATCCTTATATCATCCTTTTGTCTTTGACTGATCAATTTAACCTGCCTTATGCAAGCTACTTTTTTCTTCAATATGTTAGAATGAAGTGCATTGTTTTTGAAATTAGTGTCACAGAACACCACCACCATTGCCATTTGAACGCTGTATTTCTAAAAGCTTTTCTTTCTTGTAGTTCACTTGGACTTATAATCAGATGAGGTTTTTTATTATTATTTTTACTTCTAAGAGATGGATGCATTGAACAATGTGCAGATGTCATCAACCTGGTAAGTGGTGTCAGAAATCACAAGGAGATACATGCTGGAACAACTCAGACTTTCTTCTCCCTGGAGAAAAATTCATCCTTCCAGTGGTCTCTCTATGTGACTATATGCAAGTAGGGCATACACTTGCAAACAACTGGTCCTGATGCATGGGAAGTGAGTAGTAATAATGACTGATTTTAAAATAGCTATATATAGCAGAATTTGAAAATCTTTTGACCTGCAGGATATGCTGACTGCTGAAGGATGAGAGGGGTTTTTCCTTGGCCAAGGGGCATGGTCTGTGGTGCAACCAGTGTGACCTGAGTTTGACAGAAGGAAATGGCTGGAAAAACAGACAACCTCTCTCGATAGCAACAGGTTGGTCGTAATAGTCCAGGCTTAGTAAGGAATTCAAAAGTCACTAAGATAATTAAGGGCTTTAAATGGGAGAAAGGGACATTTGGATTTACAAGGAATCACAATGTATTTTTCAGTTTAAATTAATCACTGCTATTGTTTAAATGTCTCAGGGACATTAGGGAAAAAGATGACCTTTGTTTTTGGAATTTTAATAGCAATTGCAAATCTCCATAACAGCCATAAACAGAATGCACTATCTTGTCAATCAAACTGACTAATGAGATCAGCGAAAGAGTGGATAGCCAGGGAACAATACCCACTTGACTGACAGGTGCCTACAAAATCTTTTGAGTATACAGGCAGCACAAAGAAAAATTAAAATATCTTCTAATTCTTTAGGGCAAGGATAATAGGAAATTTGGAAGTTTTATTCATAGTAGGATGATGTGAACAAAGCTCATCTTAAACAGTGAAAGATGAGGGAGATTTTTTCCCCAGCGCCTCTAGGCACTTTGATCTCTTACATATTCCAAGGATGTATTTGTGCACACTTAATCCAGATTCACCCACGGCAGAATGGACAGCCTCCTAAAGAGCACTTTGTTTCCTCATCAGGATTTACCTGTGAGGTTCAATGGCAGCCAGGTTTGTAGAGCATGGGTACAGACATGCAATACAAAAGACCACCTAATCTTTTTGAGTGTACTGGCATTCCCAACACAGTGCATGTGTGGCAAAATGCTTTTTCTAAATGTCATGAAATGGCTGTTGGAGCTCTGAGGTCCCATAAGTGGCTGCACAGCTCTCAGGCAACGCTGTATGTTGCAGTGTTTGTGTCTCTTTTCAGTTATACTGTTAAACACGTTTAACCTCGCAACGCAGCACAAGAAAGAATTTAACCCAAATGGATATATTCAGGCAACTTTGTCTTTGAATAGTTTTAAATAAAAAAATGAGGCTCTAAGTATTTTGATTTTGCTTGGTCCCAAAGCAAATAATTTTCACAGTCACTAGTATCACAGAATTTCCACAACCAGCATGTCAAGTAGGAACTGATTGAAGTTTTTCTCAAGATTAGTCCAATTTCCTAAAACTGAAGCCTACAAAAGCTGGCAAATCTGGTATGACCTCTAGGCTTGTAACAGGCAGGTTCGCAGTGTTTGAAGGGTTTAGTTGTATGACATACATATGAAAAATCTAGAATACTTGAGTCATGTGGTTCCAATCAAATACTGTGTTGTTTTAGTGCAGCCAGCTGAAGGACCACAAAGTTAGGAACACATGTACACCATATGTACTGAATCAAATATGTGAAATGCATGCCTCTGACTGTGAGCAGAGATGCACATGAAGCATAATGTAACACCATATGCAGAAATATTTGGTTTAATAATGGTTTGGGTGGTCTGTGATAGTGCCTCTCATATGGTGTGCATGCTAGCAACACATCCTTCTGCCCCAAATATTCAGTCTGTGTATAAAATATAGGTATAGTCCTTTATCTGCTGAGAATTGGAGTTATGAGCAGGACTATGGAGGTGATGGTCCCTTTGTTATATAGCATCTCTAAAATTGTTCCTGTTGTTCAAAGCCAGGTTAAAAAGTGCAACTCAAGTTTCAGTCTATCCCTATCTACAAAAGGAGCACCAAAAATGCAATTGCAAGTGAAGCAATAAAAAGACAACACCACAGCTGATTTTTCAGGGGTACACATTACCAAGAAATGCATGCTTTGGAAAAAGTTTCATCAAAGTTGCAGACCTTTATAATTTTTGTGCTATAACCATTAAGCATTGGGCTTGATTTCAAGAATTACAGGGTGAGTATCAGTGTGATGCAGTAGGTAATACCAGTGGCTCTCAGTGGTCCCATCTAGCTTTAAAATCTCTGGGCTCAAGGATTTTCCACAGCTGCAATGTGTGCAAGCAGATGTAATATTATTGATATTGCTTCCTGCATTCCTTTCTGCTGCTCATGGATAAAGACCTTCCTCACTGAGAATTTCTCAATGCAACCGAATATGAGTTTATTTTGTGAATAACTTCAGATGTGACAGCTACTGTTTGATTCCCACTGGGAAGCTGCGGCCACCCCCGTTCTGCCTGAACAGAGGGCAGAGGGTCCAGCCCAGGGGCTTGCAAGATATCAGCCTGGTGCATAACTAGATTTGTATCTTCGTGGGAGTAGAATACGGAATTTCACAGAGAGGGAGGAAAAATGTGTCTTGGGGAAGTTGTTTCATAGCATATCTTGGTCTCCTGGGAAGTGTGGGTTGGGAAGTGAGCATTAGTCCCGCGGCATATGAATTTATAGCCTGTCAAAGATAAAAGAAAGACGCAATATATAACGGCGTTAAACTCGCTAATTATACGTCAGTGTGATTAGTGCATCTCTCTCTCTAAGCAGCCTTTGACACACTTTGGTACGTGTGTTACTATGCAGGTGGCTCAGTTTTGTATGTGCATTGCTGTGTGGCAGGCAAAACAGGGACTTGTGTGTCCTTGGGTCACTTTTTGTGTTGTACATTTTTCACCTAGGGACACCTAAGGACGTAATATGGCACCCAACTTCAGAATGTTATCCTGTAAGACAAAGTATACAGTGAAGTTAAGTGTGAGTTAATTATCTTGCTGGGGCTCACACTAGACTTTATACTGGGAAGCTAATCTAGGCCAAGGTTAGCTAGGGATGGGATCATGAAGGGATCACAACTGCTGTTTTACTCAGCAGTAAAACTAATGAGAGTCAAACTGCTGACACAACTGTCAGTATCCTATTTTCTGAACAACACAGGAGGAAGAAGAAATAGACAATGAGACGGCTATAAATGGACTGATGAATTAAATATGGTCCTGGATTGAAATGGAAGTTTTCCTTTTCTGCAGGTGTAGTTCTTGTTAACAATTTGCTGTTTCAAAACTGTCAGAGTTTTGATGAAGAAGTGCATACATGTTAAGCAGATTTCCAGAGAGTGTTTACTGTACTGAGGAAAACTTACTGGTTTGTTACCAGGCCTGAGGTCACTTGGAGTACTGTGAAGCAGAAAATTTTGGAGGATTGTTTTGAAGGATTCAATTTCCTATCTGCATAGATACATGTGTGCGTGCATATATGTATATATATATATTTATATAGATTTCCCTTGTGTGCAAGATCTTACATCTCTGAATTGCAGTTTCAAATGATACAACAGTATTTTTGGAAATAAGTGTTTTCCCTCAAGCTACAGTTTCCAGTTCTTGCCCAGCTCTAGATTTGCAAGATGTCTGTGGGTGAAAGTGAGAATAGGAGTTGAGGGAAGAGTTTCTGAGAAGTAGGTTATCTAGGGCGGACCATATTGGACTAAGTGAGGTGTGGACGAACACTTCAGCAATAAGGATATTTTTGCGTGGTGATACAAGATGCCTGTAAACTCAATGAGATCTTAACTAAGTGAAGCCTTTTTCTCTGAAGGGACAAGATGTTCCTCTTCACTCCTCCCACTCTATTAAGCAAAGCAGTTGAGCTCCTCCTTCAAACAATGGATTCAGGTTCCTGTCTTTCATGTGCTCATCCACCACTTAAGAACAGTTTCACTGCCTTGCAGAGTTCTCACTGTCTTCAATGATATGAGGTTATATCCTTGCACTGTGGTGTTGCTTTGTCTTCTGCATGAATATCACTTATTAAGGCACAAATATACAGCTGCTCATAGAATAATAACTGTAATAACTGATATTGTGAGCTGATTCCTAGAGAACTCTTTGGTTTCTGCATGTCAGGAAAGGAGGATGAATAGTCACCTTTTTGCTTGCAGTGCAGAACAACTTGTTAAGTTGCAAAAAGAAATATGATGCACTCCTTCAAAATTGAACGTTCACTTGGATTTCTCTATCATGGAATTAGTTAATGAATAGATATGGCACACCTGGAATGGAAAATAATTACATTATTGCTAGGAAATATTTAGTTTTTGTTGGTACTTATATATAAATTAAAGCCAGTGCATCATTTCCTGTGGATACCCTCTTAATTTGAACATTGTTCCTACCCTGTGAATAGCTCTGTGTTGCCACTGGAAAAATCACTACATCCTTTTTCTTAAGCTTTGTAAACAAAGGCAATATCTGTAGCTTGTGCTCCAGGATGCCCTATCCTTGGAAGTGTTCAAAGTCAGGCTGAATGGAGCTTCAAGCAACCTGGTCTACTGAGAGGTGTTCCTACCCATGGTAGGGGAGTGGGAACTAGATGACCTTTAAGGTCCCTTGCAACACAAGCTATTCTATGAAAAATTCTATGGTTAACTCTGTGAAGTCCTAGTATCTGCTTAGACTGTGCTGAGCCTAGTGATGTGTGAAGGAAAACTGCTGGCAACATAAATACTTAGTACAGAGGTCCCCTAAATGACATGAAAAATCCTAATGCTGGTTTGGTTACCAGTAGTAAGCTTAATGAAACTTACTTTGCCAAACCTATGTTCAGAGCTTTTTTTAATTTATTTTTTATAAAAAAGGTATGTTTCTACTCAGCTGGACCCATTATTAATTATGTGGATTTGAAGAAATATCTTCCCTGTACAACACTGGATAGCACAGCTGTTCTTATATTTCTATATAATACTGCAAACTAATACAGCTATAGTAATTTTTCACTTGTATGGCAGTTGGCGAAGGAAAGTTGCCATTGCCCAGTATTTCATGACATTTGAAAATAAGATAATTTTAAAAAAGGAAAGGAGGGGAAAAGTAAGAAAAAGAAAACCTGCTGCTCTGTTAGGAGAAAATTTCCTTTGTGTCTAATGCATTTTTGCAGAACAATGCCAGCTTGCTCTGCAGTCACCAGAGCTGTGCTCATGGTTCTGAAAGATAGTCCTCTGCATTTGGCATGAATCCTCTTCTCTCACTCTTTTGCTTGGCAATGTCGGAATTTTTCTAACTGTAAAACTTGAGCCAGAAACCTCTCTCCCCACCCCACCCCAGTTTTGTCTCTGTGCATCAAATTATCATTTTTTAAAAGGCACTGTGAAGCAAGAAAACATTTGCTTTAGAATGCCATTATATGTGGCATTACCAAGATAGAGTTTAGTGTAAGCTAAAGATTTAAAAGAAGAATTATCTCTAGGATTCATTCTGGGAAAGGAAGATACATAGTTTAGGGATTTTAATTTTTTTAAAGAAATCTAAGTCTATGCTTCCGCCTGTGAAAGAAGTATGAAGTAAATGTCTCTGTTTTTAGCCAAAACCTTTTTTGGTGCAAATTGCACATATGGTGTCAAAGAGATACCAACTGAATAAGTGCTGCTTTCATCAAGCTACAGGGCACAATGAAGGGGAAGAGAAGGAGGTGCAGAAGGAGGATTTTTAGGCCATGTAAGCAACAGAGCCAAGGGAGGTGCAAATTGTTTCAATGGAATTTATTTTACACAAGCATAAGCATGGGCATATCCTGCTTTCAGTATTGCTATTACAGGAATCTTCCATTTTTCTATGAAGTCATTTCTGTTGCTGTTTATCGTGCAGGGATCTAGTGGTGTTTCACAAGGGAGTAAGAAGATTTGTTCATCTTACACAATGCAATCTCAAACTCAGTGTGTGCTTCCCAAGCTGAGCACTTCAGTTTTGCCTAAATAAGCATAATTAGAATTAAAAAACCTCATAACCATAAAATTAACCATAATGAACTACTCGGTATGTGTGGCTAGATGGCTCCACATTGCATTCTGTCGGTGTCTGTAGCTTGCACCCAGAATGCACTTTCACAAACATGGCTTTGTCAGCAGACACTCATGGGGCCGGATATTTGTGCCAATGCTCGAGGCTTCTTCTCCATCAGAGTTTGAGAATGAGCATTTCTTTATGCAGTGTGGAAGTGTGCAGGTGAGAAGGAGCTGAAGAGAATACTGTTACCTGGCTAAAGAAATAACACCACCCATGTTTTCAGTATGCATTCAGCGTGCAATCCAAGATTTCTCACCAGCATTGGAAAACTTACTTTATCCTTCAAAAGGAGTGAGTTTTATCTTTTGCAGTCAGCAGCAACAACAACTAGAAAACCAGCAGTACCAGCGTTTGTATCCCCATGGCTCAACTTGCGTCACTGTCACACAGAGAGGCATATTTCAGCCAGAAAGACAAAAGCACATGCAGAGAAGCAACCCTTTCCTGATGACATTGGCTACCTGGAAGCTGGCTAGCATACAGGGTGAGGGGGAGGTCATGTTGGCTCCCTTCAGGCTGGCTGGGGACGGCTTGGCAGGGATTAACTGGCTGCAGCTATGCTGCCACTTCTGGCCTGAGTGACAATTTGGCAGGGCGCTCAGGTGCAAGAAGCAGAGCAGCAATCTGTTCCCTTCCCCAGCCCTCCTGCCCACAGCAACCTTATTTCTTCTCACTTCAGGCTGGTGCTCCCTCCCTTTATTTGTGTGTGCGCGCCTTTCCCTGTGGTCGTGGCATTTGAAAGACACCAGCGTTTGCTCCATCTGGCTCCTGTATCTGTACTCTTTCTCACAGTAGTGTGAGTCCAGGATAGATTTCAAAAATAATGGCCACCACTTTTTCCTTCTGTTTAATTCTCTGATGTGTGGGTGGCACAGGGGGTCACTGTGTTAGCTCCTTGTCTTGAGATGTGCTTGCAAGGATGTGGCAGCCCACTGAAAACTGATAAGAAGCCCTATCAAAATGTTCCCTGGTTAGGCTCCCTGCACCCTTCCACCTCTAGCATCCTCCCAGCCCCTGACAGGGTGTGGAACGAAAAGCTACGTGGGTGCTCACTGCTGTCAGAAAATGCCAGTTTGCCAAAACCGTAAGGTTTTGCAGAAGTGCAGTTCAGCCGTTCGCTGGCAAGGTGTTTTAAGCTGCAGAGGGCAGTGAAAGGAGCCTGATGAGGGGTCAGACAGAGAGATTAAAGGGTGATAGACAAGAGGGGCTGGTATCCAGAGATCACATTCCTTCGCCTTGCATAGCCAGCATGTGATTTTTTTCAGGCGTGGGAGTGTTTCCTTCAAATCCTTTGTGTGTCAGATTTTCAGTAAAATCTAGGCATATGTGCATTTGGACTGGGGGGGTGGGGAGGAAGGAATGGGAAACAATTTTGTTCACAAATATTTTTGAAAAATATCTGTCTTTTGCTTCATCACAGTAAAAAAACTCTGAAGACTTTCTGCATTCCACAACTTATTTCACATCATAGCCCCGCGAACTACCCTATACCCTAACAGTAAATATCACCATTTACACAAACAGGTATTGTGAAGAAAGACCTAGCAGTGAGCATCTAAAACCCATGATGAATAATCAGGAAACAATCATCATCAGTCAGACACTTGCACGTTTTTGGAGTGCAGGTTTTTGCCATTGATATGAATGTAAGAAATAACTGGTTGGTGCCCTATTCTTTGATAAGATATTATGCTGAGATTATGTTTTCTAATATAATTTTTATCATTGAAGAACATTTAAATTAGGAGGTGAGGGAGAGAAAATAATTTTGATTTCTTAGCCCTGAGACTATTACATTCCCACTACTGCTTGATTTCACTCTGATCCAAGCCCTTTGTGTCACACCATTTTCAGAATTAAATTATTCAGGAATGTGTCTGAATTAGATTGTAAAACTGCATTGTGTTACTCCTTATGTAATTAATAATTGAAATTTCAGTCTTATTAATATTTTCTGACTTGCATTGCAAAGTTAAAATATAATTAACACATTTCCAATCAGTCCTGTCTTTTATTTTCGTGCAAGTCATCAGAAGCATAGTGACACTTCCATTCTAATGACATATCCAGGGAAAAAATAGGCTTATACCATTCCAAAAGGACAGACTCTGTAGGTATTAAAGGGCTAAGGTAATTGGTGAGTGCCATTTTATACGTTGCATTATGCAGGAGAAATGTGCATTTGAATGGGATTTGCAATCAGGCAGAGAAGACGAATACTGAGGGGAAAAAACATACAACACAGAATCCTATGTATTAGAGGATAAAACCTTTTTAGGTCATCTGGTCCATCTATGAGATTAAGATATTTCTCTGCTGCACCTCTGTTAATGCATTCCCTGCTACACCTTAGATATTCCAGTGAGAGACCTGTAATATTCTCCCAGGGAATTTATTTCACAACGTAATAGCTGGGCTTTTTCTAATATTCATACTACATCTTCTGTCTTTTCTTTCATTCAGTGTACTAAAGAAATGGGGAGGTATGCTCCTGGAGATGTAAATAATATTGGTGGTCTTCCTGAGAAATAATTTATGTTCCTATTGAAACAGTGGACCAATAATATGTTCTTGCCTTGTGCTCCTCTGTCAAAATTTTATGATGGTCTCAGTGTATTGAAGGCCTGGGAAAAAAAGCCATGAGAAATAAAGGAAAAAGAAATATTATCTATATACCATAACTTCTTAAAAGAGATTTGGTAGGGTATTGTTGTTGCATACTGTTGAAGTTGGATGAACTTTCAGAGAATAGGACTTCAGTTCCAGGTTTTGCCATAGGTTTTGTATGCTCCTTTGGAGACATTGTTGGAATATATAAGGAAGTTTAACATTCCCTCAAGAACAACCTTGCTTTTCAATGCCATAAACTGAAAAGGAAAAACTTCTAATTTCAAGTGTTTTGGGCCAAGAAAAAATATATTCATCATAAAAGTACTGCAGCTAGCTTCAGAAATAATTGGTAGTTAATTTGTTCCCTGCTTTTTGTCTTCCCAGTGGAGTTCAGGCAGCTGAGGCCAGACCACAGGTAAGAAATTATCCATGTGGCTTGAAAATGGCAATGCTATTCTGATGGAGGCTGTATGAAGAACTAAGCACGGATACCCTGTCTGGGACCTGCTTTTTACTAAATAAATTCCACGTAGAGTAGTTATATGTCTGCCCTGGAAATAAAATGACAGTTGACCTGAGGTGTCAGAAATATGCTTTCAAATGGCTCAGAAACTGCTTTTATTCCTGTCTCACTTCAAATACCACCTAAATGGCAAAGAAGGTCTTTAGCTAGACCCAGATAGACTCACTTTAGCAGCCTGTGTGCACATCTTCCTAGTAACTGGAGCCACCTTGTCAGATCAATATGCAATAGAAGCCTTTACCTTATTTAATAGCTCATTAAACAAGTCCCACTTTCTTTTACCAGCTCCTTAGGTGATTTCAAGAATCTCCTACATGACCTCTGCATTGGCATTCAACTGCACCTGCACAGAGGGAGTAAGTAGGGCCCTCCCATCTATTTTCCTCCCAGTCTTTTAGCCTTGTTACACAGCATGCCCACACACCTTGTATCTCCTCATCTCTCCTCCCATAGAGCTTTGTTCAGTAAAGTGCTTGGAAAAATCATCATACGGGTACTATACCAATAAAATGCAAAATGAACTTTGACCACTTTTATCTTCATCAGTTATTATTCGCTTTTTCAGTAAAGAAATCATCTTGTCTAGCAACACGCTTCAGGTTTTGCCAGAACTGTCATTCATCATGTCGTACCCTATTTGACATACCTGTGAAGGCTAAGAGTTAAATGAGACATGCTTGGTTCTGTAAATAAGCAAGCTAAACATTGCATCTGATTATTCTTTTTTTTTTCATAGCCGGCCATTTTAGGAAAGGTGGTTGGTAACAAGCATGGTCAGTTCCTTCATTTAGTCTGTGGATGAATGGGCAAAGGTGACTGAGTGACCTGTGCTTCTCAATTTATTTCTTCTCCTCTGATGTGTGGTAATTGAGCATGTTCGGTTACTGACCAGTTGCAGAGTAAAGCTGGTCTCTTAAACTGATTGCATGCATGCTTTTCATCTGAGCTGTGAAGCAGAATGTCTTCTCTCTTGATGTGGTTCACAGCATACTCGTTATTGTGGTTTATGTGTCTCAGCTGGTAGGCAAAGTCTCAACTACTTTCATTCGCATGCAGGCTCTTCCATCTTCCACAGAAAAACTCTGATCTCTTCCAGTTGCAGGTAATATTGCTTCTTATATTGTGCTATTTCTTTTGGAAGATATATATTCATATATACGTACACATGTATGCATGCACACATTCATATGTAAATATATAAATTGAATTATGTGTATATAAAAGGTGGTAAGTGAATGTGGTATATGAAAGAAACACATTCTGGATCAGGGGCTGGAATACTGTATTTGCTGTGTGCAGTATTCTGAGTCTCCCCCCACTAGTCTTTCATACTGCCTTTTTTTTTTTTTCCTGTGTGTGAATAAAAGCTTAGTTCTCCTGAATTTGATGGATATATGAAAATTTGACACTTTTATTTGTAGAAGACATAATGTACAGACAGTAGCAAAGCAGGGATCCTTCCCAGATTTTTTGATTCGGTGTGGCATTGGAGTTAAGAGGGGTTTGAATATAAGTTTGACATGATGGATAAGGAGTTCTGATTTCCTCCCCTGACTACTGAACTTCTTGCAGCTATTTAGTCCTTAAGGAGAAAGACAATTTCCAAACAAGTTAATTCCTTGGTTTGTTATTGCCAGCAAAACATACCGGACACTAAATTGCTGGAGACATTTTTAAAGACTGTAGGGCTATGAGAAATGATGGCATGTTGGGCACCCATTTGGGATTAGGATGCGTGACTGCGCAGAGCACGAGAGCAGAGCTCCCACATCTGTTTGTGCAGGTAGGAATGCTGTCTGACAAGGGCACAGGATGATGTTTGCGTCACAGAATTGTTGAGTACAGCTTGAACATACTTGGCAGCATCCCATGACCTTCTCTCCTACTCCAGCTTCTCCCTGATAGCAGAACTGTCTCTGACCATAGGTTAATTTTTTCGCATGGCTCCTAAACTTTCTGGATAGAGAATATTGGTGAAGGCTGAAAAAAAGAAAAAGAATAGCAACGCATTAATCACAGGCAGAAAGTTTCATTCTCCTTCTCTACTCCTATGTGGGCCATTTCAACAGGAGCCCAGAGGATTGTTTAAATCTCCTCTAAAAATGTAAAAATGTAAAGCTGATTTCCCATTGACTGGCATATTATGCAGTCACTCACACCAGGATAAAGCAGTTGGAAAGGTGTGGCATTCTAATTTGGTCCAATTTTTATTTGGTTTCTGCTGGTTTTAATGAAATTATGTAAGGATTGGGACAGTGGAGAACTGGAAACCATGCGTCTGACTATGCCCATCACTGCCTGCACCATGCACAGTAGGAAGACTTTCAAAAGTCACCATGTCTAATTACTTCACTGTGAATCAAGTTCAGCCAGCAACAGAAACCTGCTTCTGCTAGGAGGTTCATGTATGGATAGGGAGGTAGGAATATTAAAAATACACTTTGCGTTTTAGAAGATGACCATTAACTATTGTACATTGTCACTAATTGCTTAGCTAGATAAAAATGTTAAAATACCAGAAATTTAAGTGAAAAACATAGTTCTGGTGTGATTTAGTGTGCCAAGCTTACAGGAGGGGAGCAGAAGCTGTAAGTTTATTGAGTTTCCACAGAGCTGAAATCTCCAGAGATCACAAGTAGGAGACTATCTGGTCCAATGTGTGCATCTATATGGATTTTAAAAATATCTGGAGAAGGCAACCACAGTTGAAATGAGAGCTGCAAAAGCTGGAAAGTCATCACAGGTAGGTAATTTTTTTTTTGGTAGCTGTTGTTGCTTTTGTTAATTTTATTCATTTATTTAAATATCAACAACAACAACTAGGCTTTATTTAGTCCATTCCTTGGTTATTTTCTTGGCTGAAACTACCAGCAAATTTTCAACATAGGAAGCAGGGGAGCTCTTGTCAAAAAGGCTATATGTTGCTATATGTATCCTCACAATACTCGGATAGAAATAGTCCAAGCAGATCAAATGACAGTTTTACAAAAATAACTTCTGGCCTCCTTAAATTCCTGTGCTGGATTCTGACACCCTTGTCATAAAAATCTCCACTGTAAACTCTGGGTTTGTTGAAGTAGCAATCTGTAAGATTTCTCTATATGAAGAGGAAAAGGACAGAAAAATGCAGCCTTTATTTTGGTCTTATCAGCTGTAAAAGCCTCACCTTATTTTGTAGGATAATGGCAGGTTAGTATCTATTATTTAAATTCCCTCTTTTCAGATCTAATCTTGTTTCCATGGTTAAATCAACCCTTTGTAGGGATTTATGAACATAGAAATTCCACAAAACCTGGGATTCAAAGAGTCAGGGAGGAGAATTAAAATCCTGGAAAGCCTGTGAATACATAGGCAAGTCACATAGATGGAAGGTAAATAAGTGTTTTAAAGAGGATTCCTGTCTATGAGGGTGCCATGTGGAATAATTTTCATCAGATGCATTGGGCAATAAGTGAAGGAATGGTCTCTTTGTTTCAGCTCCAGCCCAAATCAGCAATTGTTGCTATTCTGATAGCAGCTAAGTGGTCTGTGGGAAATGATGTGGAGGTCTCACTCCAGTCTTATGAATAGTTTTTCGTTACATGAAAGAAGTAATGAACTGAGCAGAAAAGGAAATAGTGGAAGTAATTGTGAAGACTGAACCTCCTCTCACCCTGCATTTCAGGGCTAAGAGGTACAGGCAGAGTCAGGAGGAGTGTAGGAACTGAATGGACCAGCACTCAGCTCTTATGTGGGTGACTTGGGTATTTTAGCCAGGAGGGCTGGCAATTTGGTACATCCCACAAACATCAAAATCATGGGATGGTAAGTGATGATAGCAAACCCTGCTTCAACCTGATGGTATCTCTGGATCTGGATATGACCAGCTGTGTGCAAGTCACGATGGTGCTGCCTGGGCCCTTGAGTCACAGCTCTGCCCATGGCGGGCCAGCAAGCTGGAGTGGGACATCAGCGGGGTGGGAGTAATTGGGACAGGCTGGGCATTTCGAACAGGGAGGCTGGGCAGCAAATGCAGAGATGGGGGAAGATGATGGAACCACGCTCCCTCTTTCACCTCTCTCTGCCAGCGAACTAACAGGGATTGTGCTTCTGCTGAGATTTTCAGGCGCATCAGTGCTGGGGTCGGCTCTGAGGGCACCCTTCTCCCAGCTCATGACGGCGCTTCAGTCTCTCTGCAGCTCCTTGCGTGCCTGAGAAGGGAGAAAGATGAGGGTACCTTGCAGTCAAGAGCCCTGGTGCCTCCTGGGGCCATGGCAGCAGGGGCTGCTCCCACCTCTACTCCCCCATATGAAATCCTGCAGAACTCTCTGCATGTGGTGCCAGTTTCCCTTTCTATAGGGACTCGTTTGTGTTGCTTACATCATATGCTGGATTTAGACGACCTCCAGTGTTACCATGGCAACAGTTTCTGCTTAAGTATAGGTGAGAATGTAAGTTAATTTTAAATAAGGTGAAATGAAGGAGGGGGTGAATAAAGCTCTCAAAAGCATTTGAAGCCACACAGATCTATCTGTCTAATCAGTTTTGTAAGAAATCTTCTAAAGCTAATTTTGCATCCCTGAGGTTACATCCTCCTCATAACAAAAAAAAAAAAAAAAAAAAAAAAA
>WEKY01037241.1:0-13313 GCA_013390045.1 Picathartes gymnocephalus | reverse complement strand
AAAAAAAAAAAAGAAAAAAAAAAAGAGAAAAAGAAGTTCTGGGCATATTTTTTTGGACTGTCACCACTCAGGGTGGTAGCAGACCTGGGAAGCCTCCATCTCTGTCTCCTCTCCATGTTCCCCACGTACACAGTGCCAAATACTCTGCATGCTGTGGGGTCAGAAGATGAATAAGGCTTAGAAAAAGCACATCTAGTTGGATGCTTTGAGGGTTCATGGAGTGTGGGATTAATGCAGTTTTGCTGCTGCTACTGGTTGTTATGAGGAGAGGCCAATACGCTGTCCTTTATTTTGTGTCCTGAACTCTGCCCTGTGTGGTATCCTTAAAATCTTAAGCCAATACTTGAAAATGTATTGTGTATATAAATCTCTGTATGTATATATGTATTCATATTTATTGTATTGTATCACAGGAAATTTTAAAAAACCAAAGGTGCCAAAATAAAAATATTTTTTTTTATCGTAAAATTATCTGCAGGGGGAAAAAAAGAGAATTTGTATTTGATAAAGCACCAGCATGAGGAGCACTGCTCTCAAAAGCATTATAGGGTTGCCCCTGTTTGCTTCCTACCAGCCCAGCTGGAGCACTATTTCTCTCTCAGCTCCATAAATGCCACTTATCATTACTGCATGAGAGTGTCTAATCTATTAAATAAATATCAAGGTAATGGGAAGAGATCCAGAAGCCCCCTTAAACATTCACCTAGTTACTTAATGCACTATGATCCACATTTTCTAAGCCTTGACTTTTTAATATATGCAATTTAGAGCTTAAGAGTGGGCAGCTTCAGAAGCGGCAGAGGGTGGTTGCTGCAAACCCATTTGTGGCAGCGGCCATGCTCTCCCAAGTGGCCTGACACCACCAGTGCGGGCTGACTCTTCTCAGATACGAGGAGCAAGAGGATGCTATTTAGTGTGTTGTCATAAACACACTAACCTGGTAACCAGTTTTTGTAAATGTTTTGGCAGCACCGGTAGCACAAGTACCTTTGCCCAGGTATTTGTCCTTTCACTTACCTGGAAGTGACAGCCCCACAAGCAGAAATAAGAGTGCAACTGCTCCCTGGCTTGTTCATTGCCATGCATTTCCAAAGCAGTAAGACACAAGAGACTGAGGTAAAATTATGATACTCATTAATAAACTGCAAAACCTATTAATAATTTCCTTTCTTTGCCCTGATTTTCAGAATTCTTTTTCAGTTCTTATCTCCATGTCGTTTGTTTTGCCATGAGTCACTTTCCCACTGCTGCTTAGCCCATGAAAAAACAGATCTCTTCTGGAGTTTGAAAGAGCAAATTTCCAGCACATAAAGTCTACAGTGCTACAAAGGACCTGTGTAATGTGATGGATCACTTTTAAAGATGTTTCCAACTTTCTGCTTCGAATTTCTTCAGTTGTGTCTGGTGAACTGATTTATGGTAACATTTGTGTTGGTGATCTTATATCTCTATGCAGAAGGCTTAATTAATTAGAGTAGTGTGTGATGTCAAGCCAGCCACAGTTAAAATCACGAGATAAGAAAGGAGGTGGCTGCAGACACAATGGTTATTAGGTTTCTAAAACCATCTAGATTAGAGGGAATGGTCATGTGGGTTGGGTTGCCCTGAGCTTGCAGCCTGAATCTGAACTGCTGATCTGTGGGGAGCAGATAGCTTACTGCATGCCGTGCAGAGAGAGAGCTGCTCAGCACTGTGTTCATGTGGTATATGTTGTAGCAGATATTCTACCAGCCTAAGCAGTCACTCCACTGGAATAGCAGAAATCTTTGTGGAAACAGGTTCTTTCTGTAGCTAATGTCTTATAAAATAGGATGTGAAGGAAGGAAAGTAAAGTAATGGTGAACAAATCAGGTAGAGGCCCCAAACACCAAGACTGATGGGAATGAGTAGTGCTGAAACCATGATGTCATTTTCATGGAAATACAGAGAGCTCTGTTATGTGGCACTGACAGTGTGAAAGACGTTAGTGATGCTGCCCGAAATGTGTCTTACCTAGGAAGGACAATATGAGGATTATTTTCTGTGGTTTCCAGCATATTTCCTTCTGCCTAATGTGTGCATCCAGGTGTAGGGCTAGAGCTACACTGCAACAGCCATCCTCCTAACCACAGCAAGAGAAGGGGAATTTGCCTAAGTGTGATGGAGGCCATCTGAAACTGGCCAAGCAGACCATTCCCTAAAGGACGAAATTTGGAGTTTCTTCTTTACCTGTGCTAAGTTTGTGGCAGGAAAGAAACGCAGCATTAAAGAGTTTCAAAAGTATGAGTAGGGATCTCTGGTGGCATCCGCCAGTTACTTCCAACTGTTTGGCAAAGAGGGACTAAGAAAAGCATGCCTGGCTGAGACTAAAACATGATATCCAGCAGAAAATCTGAGTCTACTGATAGCTGCTAACATCTGCTGTATTTATTGCTAACCTCCAGAAAGGCCCCAAGGGGACTTTTTATTACATTCATGATTGCTTACATTTAACAGTGCTTCCAATGTTAGTCACCCTTGCCACTTCTTATACACAAAATCTATTACTTAAGGGATATGTAAGGGCCTTAGGCAATTTCTCTCACTGTGTTGGAGTATCCTTCTCTTCTAAGCAAAGGCTACCTAAGATGGGAAGAAGTCAAAGTCCTTGATTTTTACTTGCTTTTGCTGGTAAGCCATATAGTGACGCAATGCCCTGTGAGCCCAGCAGCACAAGACACCACGCCGGTGGGGAAGTCTCCTGCTGAGATCCCGGTGGGCTTATGGCAGGCAGAGCTGAAGCCATGTGCGGGCAAGTTAGCGAGATGCATTCAAGCAGGCAAAAAAGAAAGAGGGGGACTCAGACCAAATCCACGTACCAGCAGAACTTTATTGCTGATGGGGGATTGGGTCAAAAGAGACCCAGAACTAAGGGAGCACGGACTGATAAGGGGCTCAGGGAGTGGGTGGAGTTCACAGAACTGACCAATAGGGTACTCGCAGGGAGGGGTTTACAATAATATTGATAACTTCAGGATCCAATGTAGGTTCTAGGGAGGTGGGATCTCTGTTAATGAACAAATCAACAATCAGACAACACAGAATCTTCTGGAATAAAGGGTGAGGCTTAAGGGGATTGACAAGGGAGAGGGAGACCAGGGTGAGCTAGGAAGGGGAGGGATCAACAATCAATCAAACAAGGGTGAACCATTTCATACAGAAACAAAGGGGGACATTTCGGAATCAACCATTACATAAACAAATATAACTGAAGCTAACAACAGTCTCCTGCAACAATATAGTAATATAACATAAACTGAAACCGTATCTTTCCCTCCCAAGATGGCCATCTCAGGCTACAGAAATTAGTCTGTCTATGGATTGTATTTGAGAGAGGGTAAAATTAATGGGAAAACTGAATCTGCTGGGTGTGCACGATGGCCTTGATGGCCTCCAGCCCAGCCAAGGGACACAGGCAAGAATGACAGCTGGGAAGAAACAAAGAGCAGCAGTCCTTAAGGGTGAGGGATGAATATCTGGATTAGGAAGAAAGAGGAGTTATAACTGCCATTTTAATTAATAAGTGGAGAATAGTTTGGTTTTGGAATGAAAACCCCATAGAGAAAGGCTCCAGCACCATTTAGAGGAATATTTTTAGTGTAGAAAGCAATAAAAAAAAATAAAGAGGAACACCAAACCTTGCAGAAAAAGAGAGAAAAAAAGCCCCCAATTTAAAGTCTGTTTCTAATATGATATCCTACTTACAACAAGGGAAGGGAAGATTTCTTCTGTTAAGGTATGTTTTGCCATTTGCCGGAATGATCTATTCAAAAGCACTGTCATCGTGTCAGACTATAGATAGTCTTTGGGCCACGTGGTACCTTTCCTCTGCAGTAATTTATTCCATGTGTAGGATTTTGGAAGGATACAGAAGCTTATTGAATAATTTCCACACCACCTTTTTCATTATACTGTGAAGAGATGGAGGGCAGAGATCATCTCAAATCTGTCGGAAGTGTCTGTATCTTAAAACTAGTCACAGAATAGGGAATGAAACATCTACCCAAATATTAATGAATTGGGCGAGATGTAGTTTGCCAAGAAAGCAAATCAACAGGGGCACGTGAATCCAAGAACTGCAGCTCTCCTAAACAGTATTGTGACTCTCATGGATGTAAAGTGAAATATTGATCCAAACCAATAGATTTTGTTCAGGTAATTCTCAAGATGTAATGGTGCAGAAAAATGTAAGTAAATTCTCATTTGGTGTTTGGAGCAGGACAGCATTAGTGTTTATGCCAAATTATACCATAGAGGATTTTCACCACTGAAAATCCATGTAGAGATGGTGTTTTCCCAAGGAAGAGATCTGTTTAATTTTCTGATACTGCTTCTTCCCTTTATTCTTGTTGAGCAGTCACGGGGTCCAGGTTCATCACAGCTTTGTGCTATGCAGAAGTCTGATGCCTAAAACAACCATTTTTGTAGAGTTTCCCTACCATTACTCAGGAACAATAATTTGTATCCAGAATTGGAATGTACTTTTCCCTTTAATTCTTGAATGATAATAACCTTCTAAGTATGTTATGAATTTTTTTTTTCCTGTGGAAGGTTTTCGTGTCATATCCGAGAGGCATAACACCTCTCAGACTGTTGGAAAAGGTAGTTTGGGATTAGTGGCCAGAGTCTACCCTACTGGGGATTCCCTATTGTATTGGACAGAGGGGAATCCCCTTTTCTCTGAATGTTCTTGCCCTTCTTGGCTCTGAGTCCATGAGGAAATTCACACATACTACTCCACTATTGAGTTAATTTGCATGGATCGACACAACATTCCCTTGCACATTTTAGATGTGCTTCCTATTAAAGAACCTGTAGCAATAATGTGCATTTCCTGGGGGACTGCTGACAGCCTGGACTAATTGTAGGCTTCCTTTGCAATACTTAAGTCAGGAGCTCACCTTTCATGCTGGTGGAATTAGAAAACGTCTCTTTATGAATCAGCAGAAATTATTCACCAGCTTTAAGTAAGATTATAATTCTTTTGGACAGAGAGGCAGAGGCACTTGTCCCGTTGTACAAGGTCAGAGATCCTGCCTACGGTGTTGAGCTGTTCTTCTCAGTGGGGTTAACACTGACTGATCTAGACTTGCTCTACTTTCGTGGAGGAATTGAACATCATTTTCTTCTCACTGACTTTTTAGATCATGCATCACCTTTGAATCAGCCTTTCCATTTACAGAGTACTGCTGGCTCCATTACTTCGTACTTTCACTCTGTTTACTTCTCTATATCCAAGGTGCAGGGAAGAGGTTTTGATTTTTTTGTGTGTTATTTCCTGGACCAGTTCAGATTGTGTGAATTGCACATTTACTCCCGATGACTCATCTTTGGTTTGCAGTGGTCTGTCAGAGGTAGCACTGCTGCCAGCATCATTCTAGCTTTCCTTTAGTGTTTGCTGCACACTTCCTTACTCAGGCCCCTGAAGATACTTGTCTTTCCAACTTGCAATCTTTTATTGCATATTTTCCTTTGCCCCAGACCCTTCCTGGCTTCAAGAAATATACCTGTATGACCTGGAAAGCAAAAAGGGGGTTGAAGAATAGCTCACCAAATAGAGAAACTGGGAAGGCATTTATTCTCTGTCCCTGCTTGCTGACATTTGAGCCCGGCAGGACTCGGGGCAGGTGTCTTGAAGAAGCTCAAATTACTGTCTGAATGATACAGTAGACTGGATACTAAATAAAGCTGGCTCCTTATACCACTGGCACCAGTCCTGCCACTCTATCTGCAACAACATAGCAAAATATCTAGTGAAGCAGGTCAGGTTTCTTTCCTCTTGGCTTGTTCCCTCCTTACCAGAGACCAGAAAATCAGGGAGGAATTTAAATACCAAAGATCTGACAATAAAAATAAAAGCCTGAATAAAAATGCATATGTTCTTTTGAAAATTACAGCCGCGAGTTGATCAAAGGCTGGCCTCAGTGTGAAAGCAAAATCAATGAGCCTGGACAATGATTCCTTCAATGATTCCTTACTCCAGTGTGGTCCCAGCTGCTTTTCATATTCCACTCTGGCCTTTCCTGTCACCATCAGCAAGGATTTCTAGAATGTCAAAAAGAAGTGAAACCTACAGCATTGCAAAGCCTGCCAAACCTCAAGCGCATGGTGCTGTGGTTTACAAAGTGTGACATGTTTCAGTCAGGGAACTCAAAATCGAGTGGAAAAAAAAGCCTCCACACTGAAAACTGAGTTAGAGAAAATTGAAAAATGATGTGAGGGTCTCTTATGCAATAATGTATCTTCAGTCTCTTTTTAAGAAGAGATGGATGAGAATTGGTTGTTTTTATATCCAAATGTATATGAATCCAATTTTGTGAGCTTATTTTTGTCTTTTCCCCTTAAAATTCCCAGGGAGAATGGATGGAAAAAGTGGTGAGAAACTAAAGAAATGAGTTTTCAGAAGCGGAGCTGGGTAGAGAGGAGCTAGTGCACATTGTTTTTTTCCCAATTTTGTTTTCCATGTAACCTACCAAATGAAATAGAAGTTGAAATGAAAATTTGGTTTGAAAATGAATAATCGAAACTATGTATTCCCAGAAAGCATCAAAACAAAATGTCCTCAAAATCAACATGGTTGCGTTCTACATTTAGCTGTCCATAAACTGGCAATTCCTGGGGAGAAAAAAAAAAAAAGGCAGCTGGTTTTGTGATTCCGTAAGGTTCCCAAAGCTGCTGGGTGAATTATCCAGCTGTCAGGTTCATGTTTGTGCTCCATCTGCATCAATATTTTGTGCTAGCATGGCACCTTGAGCACAGCACACAAGCATATTCCCTCCCTGGTGCTCTTTCTCCTCAGTTTCCACGGGAGGCGATTAAGACAGATGGATCAGAAGGCAGCTAAGGCATGGCAACTGCCAGATCCCTGATGTGATCTGGTGTGTATCTAGACTGTAGTGTAAAAGATGTGACAGCAAGTTCCATACTTCAGTGCTTTTATTATCAGAAGCTGCAGATTTCAAATTACAGTGCTGAGCTGAACAATTAGTATAATGAGGGAACATAAATTTTGGTTGTAAACGAGCAACTATAGCTCATGATATCAAATTCAAGGAGAAATATCTTTATGCCTTGAGATGGAAGGCAGCAGAGCTGGACTGGGGTGTCTTCTGGACCCAGGTGAGACATAGGGGAAGAAGTATCTCCAATCCCCAGTCTCACAGGTGGAAGAACCTACACATGCCTTTGTTTTGTCATCATGGGCAAATAATATATGGGATCAGTGAGCTTAAAGCATATAACTCAAGTTATAACTCAAGCACTGTCACTCACTATAGACCATCCATATCAGAAATCCACAAAAATACCCCTTCAGCTGTGAGCTGAGGATTTTTTAATACAAGCCTCAGCTAAAGCTCAGCAGATCCTGACATATTTATACTCCCCACACAAATCTGATCTTTTTGTGTGGTCATCTGGTTGCCTTGTTCCACTCGAGATTTATGTCACATGTATCTGCCTTCACCTTGATCTGCGCTAACTGGTGTGAATTAACTCAGCAGTGAAGACATATCTTTGGAGTCAAAATTTGTGGTGAGAAAAGATCAAACCAGGCTATGGAAAATATTAGGAGCTAAAACTAACCATTATATATTAATTCCAGATGCTCCTAGGTAAAGGCTAAGGATTAAAAGAAATAATGGCAGTTACGCCTTTAAAAGCAGGAAACTGCTATGAGAATGCAGCCAGAGCACATCTGCCGCAGTCTCCATGGTTTTCTGGGTTTTTTTAGATTCCCCTGTGGGATCACCAAAGTCCACAGTCTCAAGCTTCAACTTGGTAGTTAAGCTAAAAATAGCTTAGCAAATAGCTTGTAATTGATGACAAAAAAGGGAAACAGAAGTGTCAGTCATTATTTGCACAAACAAAATGAAAAATTAACTGCTATATCATATTATTTTCCCATTTAAATTTTAGATTTTAGGCATCAGAGGGGAGTTACTGACAGGAAGAGGGGCAAGAGATTAGATATTTTCATAAACGGTAGTTGCTGTGTTTCCTTTGTTAATATTGGGTGAAATCCTGATACTATGAAAGTTAATGAAAATTTGGCTACTGACCTGAGTGGGGTCAAAAATTCAGTTCTAAAAAGCTGGTGATCTGCTACTCTTTGATTCAACTCTTTCACTGTTGTTACTGTTTCTAAATAAAACCTGTGTATTGTCACTCGGATCTATCAATTTCTGGTTTTTCTTTTCCTGTAGTCCTGATCCTGATGTCCCATATATCAATCTGCATGGTATATCTTGTTCTAAAAGAAACATTTTTTTTAATTCCATGCTTTCCAACACTGAGACTGATAACATCATCTGCACACATGGTACAATTTCTTGTCTTTTTTGCAGAATAGATGTTCCAGTAGGACCTTCCATGATGATTCAGCTCGTTGTTCTGCGCTGTCTAAAATACTGTGGATATTTCAACTAAAATGTTGTAGCTAGGAAGCTTTATGACCTCACTTCTGAGCAATTCATGTCAGATTTGCTTGACAGAACCAATTTGACATTGCATTCATTCTAGGGTGCATGGGAATGCAATAATGTGTCAAACTTTCTGAAATCTTCAGGGACCTCAGGGCAATCAGTACTAGACAGGCACTATACTGTCCTCCAGATTTTTGTCTAGACAGGCAAATCTAGCATTTTCTCAGTTTTCTCTCGGTCTATTAAATGTAGTTAAAAAATTTTGATGAGAAATTTTTTGTGTAGCTTACTATTCAGAGAAAATCCATTTGAAGACATTTGTCTCAGATAATAGAATTTAAAATAAAGAATGCAAAATTATTTGTTGAAAGGATATTGGAAATAATTTTAACAGCTCCCACATATACAACTGAGTTATATTAGGGAATATGTTACATGTAGTATTATAAGACCATTATCCTTTCCAAAAACCAAACCTATTGGTTGAGAGAAAGTGTCAGTATGTATTTTAAGTGGAATCTAGATGTTCATTTCACTTGCCTATTTGAAAAATCACAAAACTGTTACAGAAAATGGAATGGTTTTCTTTCCTTTAAACCCCATGGCCTCCCACTCTCCAAAATTCCTTTAGCAACCAGATCTTTACTTTCACACATTCTCCTAATTAACATTTCACATACTAGTTGAAAACAGATTATTAATCTTTCTATAACAGAAGTATAAATGTAATTTCTAAATATATTTATATTTCCTATTTAATATACAAATACAAGAATTAATGATACGTTGAATGATTTTAAAACCAGGGCCTGATAATTTCTCATGTTTTTGATTGGCGCTTGACTGTATCTCTATGTCATTATGCTATACAAAAGCTCTGTATCTGGGGCTATATTCTGCTAGGCATTGCCACTCTTCAACCTCAGTGATCTTATTCTCTAAACAGTTTGCCAAAGGACTTCAAGACTATAGAGTGGAGGCAGAGATTTCAAGCAAATTTTCTGGGCATAAGAGTTGAATCCTGATAGCTACAGTGCATATGGCTAAAAACTTTCTCTTTGCTTCAGCTGATTGCTGTACCTAGTACTTTTGTAAGGGAATGTTTTACCAAGAGGGGTGGTATTGCAAATAATTAACATATTGGAATTTATCTTTCTTTTTCTCCTTTGTAATTTACTAAATTCACATTTTTGTATTAGTTTTGTCCAGAGAAAAGAATGCAGTACAGTATAGTAGAGGGATGCTGAATGATTTAGATATCATGTGTACAAACTTAATCATTTGAAACTATAGAGGCATTTGTAGCTGTTCTTTATGCATCTGAGTGCTGTAGGTAGATACTCTGGTCAAAGAACCTACTGGTCAAAGAACATTGAATTTGCAGGTATTAAAAAGAAAATAATGTGTTGTTATTTGCAATCTTCAGTAGTTTTTAAGACCATCACAACCTGCAATCTTGTCTTTTGGTCAGTGAAAAAGGCACAGAAACATCTGTTATCTCAGGATATCCATTGAACCATCACTGGGTTGGTTTTGTTTTCCCTTCATCCTGCTCTGGCCCTTTCAAGTGCTGCACACCCACACGGATGCTCTGGTTTCAAAGGAGCTATACCAAGCAGTAGTGAAGGATGGCTTCACCTTATTCTCTATGCTTCCTTTCCCTTTCAGTTCATCGTTTTATTTCTTCTCTCAAGTCTTTCAAGAGATGAGAAGCCTATGTCTGACAGATGGATGCTTTTTTTTCCTTTAATCTTTTTTGAAAATTCCCTTTCCTAAGAAGTAAATGACGGTCACGACACTTGTTTTCCATTGCTGGTTTTGAGCTACTGAGACCTAATGCAAGTGGGTAAGAGGCCATCTTCTGCCTAGGCGCAATCAAAGTCAGCACAAATTCCTAAATTCAAACGTGGATTAGCATGTTCAGATCTATGCTTGCTCTCAGTGTAATCCTTAAAATGTGTTGTTAGCTTCCGTAAGTCTGTACATTTTTAGGGAAAGTGGTTTATTTCAGGGAGATGAGAATCTGGTCCTGAGTGTTTCATTGCTTCCTGTGCGTCGCAGTTTAGAGGGAGGCATGTTATATCACTTCTGCTTGTACCAGAACCCGCACAGCTCGCTGTGCTGACAAAGAAATGTCTCCACCTGCCATTTGAAACATGCTGATATTATGGGCTGTTGCAAACCCACTCGGCAGTTCGGTGTGATTGGCAGGCACCGCTCGGAGGCTGCGAGAACCGGGATGAGAGAGGTCAAACGGAGCCGAGCTAGTGGGAAGCTGGCACACTCCCTCCTTGCTCAGGGCAGGGATCTCCTCCCTTCCCTGCACTGGGAAGCGGGGAGTGCTGCTGAGCAGTGAACAAACAGATGGAGCGTATTCTTAACCTCTGTGCTGCTCTACCAGACTCATAAAAGGCATTCACCCTCCCACTAAATGAGTAAATGAGAGGTTGATTGATGACTCAGAAATTTATTTATTCAAACTTCTATTTAGCTGTAGCTACACAGCAACTTTCTGAACTTGCAGAAAATCAAACAATTCGATTCCCTGTAGGTTCAAAAGTGCAAGATGGCAACAGACATGTTGCAATATGATTATCCCTTTAAAAAGTATTGGAAGAGCAGCTTCATGGTTAAAATTTCCCTATTGATGGAATCTGACATGATTTCCCTCTGGAATGATTATTGCTTTTCTGTATTAGGGCATGCTGAGGCATGTATTCTCCAACTTGAGGCATGTGTTTTACTTGATTTCTTAATTATTTTCCTTTTTGAAGCAAGCAGAGTCAGTTTACCCCAACATCTCTGTCTAAGTAGATTTGAGGTTTGCATTCAGCTTGAAAGGAAACATGATTCTATTCAAGTGTTTATTGGGGAAATATGTATCTACTCAAAAATATATATTTGTCTTAAATTAAGAATTGTAGTTCCTGTTACTTTTGTTGTATTAACTGTGACATGTACTTTGATAGATCATTTTCGTTTAATAAAAGCTTTGCTGTAAATATTGCTGAAACACAACTGTTTATATGTTACACAGGGCTATGTCTTACCTAGAATCTATAAACTCTGAGATGGAAAGTTGGGAGATGTGCATGTGTTCGTGTGTGTGCATATATGATATGCATTTCTGTTGGCAGTTACAGCTAAAGTAAGCATCAGATGGCATTTACTACTTTTTTTTCCTGTCATATAAATGCCTTTTTTAGATATTTGAGAAATAGGAATTATTTGGAAATTGCATATAATTTGTATTTACTGAAGTTTCTGATATGACTCACAATAGGATCCCACATTTAAAAAAAAAGAAAGGAAACAAAAGTACTTGTTATTTTGTAGTTCTGATAGGCATTTTAATATAAGCAATTTGGAGTGGTGGATAGAAATTATTTGCAGCTTTTACAAAACAGCCCACCTGCCTGTACTTTGGAGGGCACCATTGTTGCAGTAGAAGGGTGAAAAAGGGTCCATAGTGCTCTGTTCATTCTCTTATGTTCAGAGTTTCCTTTTTGGCTAGTGTGTCTGTGGGTGTTGACTGCTGTAATTTTGATTCAGCAGCATTATTACAGATGTGTGGAAATCTATTAACCCTTCTTCCTTTCCTGTGCCTTGACAGGAGTGAGGTTAGATGGCTCAGTCTCTTCAAGAGCTGTCTGCACCACCATATTTCTCACAGACCTCCTAAATGGGACCTTCCTCACACAGATCTGACTTTGTTGCTAGTTGACAAAGGTAGTCTTGCAACTCTTCTGTTTGCTGTGCAATCCCAGAATAAATCATTGTCAAATCTATCAGCAGCTCTGTAAACATTCTCCCCACCTATTTCTTCATGCCAGCATGTGGGATCTCTGTAGGAGAGGATGTCTCTATTTTCTCTTATTATCCAGCCACTGGAGAAAGTCACTGTGAATTTTTCCTCCCTTCCTCTCTGCTAATAATTGATTTGCTTCATTGATCTGGACTGCAACAGCAACTTCCCACCAAAAAAAGGTCACGGCATTGAAACCTGAAATGTCTGAATATGGAAGAGTTTTGTGTAAAAGAGATGCTAGTTCAAGATTATTTATATCCGTTAGTGCAATCAAATTGTCCTTTGACAGGCTAGGAGAGGATTCATGGGGATTCATGGTCACTATGGAATTAGTTCTGTCATATCTGCCCCAAAAGTCCTAGCACACAATCCAGTGCAGGACACAGGAAATCTGTGCAGTATTTATGGATGGCATTGCAGACTGGCCTCCTTGAAGCTAGGTTGTTCCAGCTTAGTACCAAACACGTGAGAAAAAGTGGAGTCAAATTAATAGCTTAGAGAGCTACTAGACAGGTAACATTAGCTCATTCTTGTTTTGTAGTGCTTGTAATAACATTACCTTCAGATTTGTTGCGGTACAGAAGCTGTGGGTAAGCAGAAGAGAATTTTTCTCCTCAGAGCAAAGACAAGGACAGTTCAAAAACTGATGTGTCATTTCGGTTTGATAGTGGAAACTTGGTCCAGTGAGCCAACAGCAGTTTTGTAATGGAATTTAGTGGGGTGACAGCTTCAGCATGTGGCAGACCACTGCTTGCCCCGTCATCTTACGCATGAAAAGTAAATTGAGAATGAGAAAAGAAATCCAAGTGCCTAAGAATCTTTGGCTTCTCCTGGCATAAGTTAGTTGATTGCTCAATTAGGTCAATGTCTTCGTCATTCTATTACTAAGTATAGGTTGTTGTTCTTTGGTTATGTGAACTAGCAGTTCTTTAACGAATTCTCACTAACAGTTGTGGCTGGAAAGCTGCCTGGTGGAAAAGGCTCAGGCCTGCTGGTCGACAGCTGGCTGGACACGAGCCAGTGTGGACTCAGGTGGCCGCAAAGGTCAGTGGCATCCTGGCTTG
>WEKY01037240.1:41742-82583 GCA_013390045.1 Picathartes gymnocephalus | reverse complement strand
AACATCAATATATTTAGGGCTGGCTGCTAGGTGTGTGCATATGAGAAAGAACAGAGCTCCACTCTACTGTAAAGGCACTGCTAAGGTTATCAGGCCTTCCACTTGTTCTTGTACCTATAAATAGACCATAAATTTTAGTTACTGTACATTCCCAACCATTTAAGAATTTCTGAGAAGAAAAGTCAGGAATAGCTGTGGGCAGGAACAGCCAAACCCTTCTGCTGAATTGCTATAAAGCACTAAACCACACTACTAATGCTCACTCTGTCAAATTACCTGTCAGAGTTAAGCTCTGTTATCTTTGCTTGGCCTGCACATAATAAAAGCAAGCACAAGCTTTCAGCTTTAATGACAAACTATAATAGCTGTAGTGGTCCTTGCATTTAAAAACACGACAAAAAATCCTACTCAAAACAGACACAATGTAATTTTTCATTGCAACTGCTGCTTTTGAGACCCCTGCTAGCAAAATAGACATTTTTAACTTAACAAAAGAAAGCGTGGTAGAAAGAAAAAGATTATACAATTGGTCACTAGTGATTCCAATTGTTATCTCATACTGCCTTATCTTCTGTTTCCTTGCCCATTCTTAGCCACTTTTGGGTTTTTTTCCTCCATCTCTCTCTTTCCTGCCCAATTTAAAGAACTTCCAATATTTCACAAACAAGAATAAGAATACCGTGAGATGTTAACATCTGTGGTGCCCAACCCTAACTTTCCTTTATCCACCTGTGCTGTTGTTTATTCCTCTTACTCCTCCCATCAACTCTGCTCATGCAGACCTGAGGCCCTTGTTCCTTGAGAGCAGCAGCAGGAGGTAGGACATGCTCATCCCTCACTTCACACTTGTCTTGTTGCAACTCTGAAGAGATTACTTTGTTCAGGCAATGCTCAGATCTATGTTTTACAGTCCTTGTTTGGCAGCCTACATAAGGCCCATACCTCTCCACTGACCATGCAACTGTATGATTTATCAAGAGAAATCAAATCTAAATGAGTTATTTCAACTCTCTCCAGCTATTTCTAATGAAGTGTCAGGCATATTCAGTCATTCCCAGTGTTATCAAATCAGAGATTCTATTGAAATTACCTACAATACTTCTCTACTATTTCTCCAATTTTCATCTGGCCCAAGCAGTCTTGTCCTGAAAATGCAGAATGAACTCCATGTGATATCCTCAGGACTGCTTGCCATGGGAGAAGGGCTCCTTTGTGTCCTCCTGGCAAGAGCTCGGGTGTCTGATCCCAAGGAACATGCTTGAGCTGGACCAAGGGTGGGAATGCCTGTGCTGCTCCCTTCTCTGCTTCTCTCTGCAGCTCTTATTTTGCTGTGCTAGAGGCAGAGCAGAGTAGCTGCAATTGTTCATGGTATTAAGAGTGAAGGACAGACAGAAGGTTGAGATCACGAGAGCAGCAAGTACTTGTCACGAGTCAGACACCAGGGAAAAGAGAAGAACCCGCAGGGTGAGGTGGCAACTGAGCTGTGTTTTTGCTTTAACAGCAAAGAGGGGAGTCCATAGAGTGTTTGTTGGGTGTTTTTTAACAAATTGAGGCAGGAGGGATCGGGTAAACAGCAGGCGATGTTGCTGACTCCTGAATCTAACAGTAGTGAAGAAGTGGAGTTGAGTCCCTGGCCCAAGTTTTGCTAATGACTGTTCACCACCTGAGAATTCCAGCCTGTGTGTGTTTAGGAGGGAGCTGCCAACAGATAATTTATACTGGACACAGGAAATGAGGATTTCAGACATATGAAGAGTGCTAGTAAGCATGCCCAGTAGCATTTTTTTGGATGCTTTTGTGGTCTTTTTCTTGCCTCTGTGCTTCATAAGACTGTAACTGCTCTTCCATAGGTCCTGTAAAGTATTTACTAGCCCAGTTTGATATCTCAGGTTCTGTGTGGCACCTGAGAGCACTAGACACCTATGCTTAGGCATTTGAATACCTCTCAAGGTACCTAACCAAAAAATCTGGGGTAGAGGGCACATGGAGAAGACACAAAGAACTAAGTAGCTAAATTTCCCAGGATTATTACTTTATTATTACTTTATTTTTTTTAAAGCAAACTAGATTTTATACAACATTTACTGAGAATTCATATACTACCAGCATGACATGCTACAAAAGTACTATAAACACCTAAGAGATAGACCACTCCCTGAGAGATTTCTGAGGGTGGTCTGACCAGCCCTGGGCATCACCGATTGTCTCTGACTGGTTGTTAGGGCAGAATTATTTGCCTTAAATAAAAGTAGATCAAATTGGCGGAGTGGGAGATGTTTCTATGTGTGTGCCTTTGGGTGAAAGGGAGTTTAATCAGTTCTCTCCTGAGCTCTGTAGTCTGCTGATCATGCTGGCTCTGGCTTGTGAGAATCTTCTAGGAATATATACGGCCTTTTGGACACATACTGGGCACATTTCAGATGTTTTAAAGGAACGTCAGGCAGTACATCCCTGGAAGGACTGCAGGACAAGTCTATGACCCCTCCAGCCAAAAAATAGGATGTCATTGTTAAGGTGTCCTGTAATGCAAAAGTTTAGCATGAGTGCTAACATATGTATCTAAGAGCCTTAGACAGCACTTCTGGAATACAGCTTGAACCACACATTTGCACTGAATCTCAGCAAGATTAGGAAACCTGTGTTTACTCTTCTGTTTCAAGGGTTGTGTTTTCAGTGGGAGACACTAATACAGATAAATGTATTTAGAATTTGAAGGAAAGAATAAGAAAACTCTGCTTGCTAATGAATCTAACTCCATGTGTGTAGTGGATCCTGCATGTCTACTGCTTATAAAAGTTATATTTCATATAAAACAAACTTCATTTCTTGGATGTTCTATTTTATTTTCATTTTAGATCCTGTATTTTACCACTGGTTTGGTTTTTTTTCCTGTGCTAAAGCCCTTTTTTTAATATAAAAGAACTGCTTAGAACCACCCAAGGAATACACTTCTGAACAGAAACGCAGATTCCTGTTAGTCCTGTTTGGAAAGCAATGGAAGTGGGTGTGAAATGCAGCAACTGGGAAAATGTACCAATAACTAGAAACAGCAATTAACTAAAGACAGCAAAAAAGTTCAGCTAGTGGTAACACAGAGGTATTCTCGTTATTCCAATTAGAGCCCCTCGAGCACCAATGCCAAAATATTCAAAACAGCAGCAAACTAAGACACCTTCAAGCAGAGTGTTGTCATTTCTGCAAAATACAATAATAAAATTGCATTCTCTTTAAACAAATCATGAAAGAGCTATGAACACAAAGTGCTAGAGAGCAACAATGATCCTTCATGGACACACACAAAGCCAGAACATTACAGAAGAAGCCACTCCCAAAGCAGCACATGTGCCATTAACACCCTTATTTTCAGATGGATTGATTATTTCAAAAGTGAGTGATGGAAAAGAACATTACTTTTGTCTTGGTTTTGTTTCTTTTATGTAAATAAATTCTCTTTAGGACTGTATGGTAGAAATACATGTCTTGGCACAGGCAACCTTCTGGACTGCTGCAGTCTCTCCTATGCCATGTCAGGTGGATCTGTTCCCATCAAAGGGTTTACCTGACATCTCAGCCTTTAGACTGTATCGTTAAAGATCTTCTGGGATTTAGCTTGTCCTTCCTTGAGTGCACCACGTGTGCACGGTTGCTCCAAGGCAGAGCAAGAGGTTTTGATCTGCACTGTCTCTATTTATGATTGACTAGCAGAGATTGCATAGCCTCCCCAGGCAATCTGCTTTGTTGGATTAGACAAATAGGTATTTGGTCTAGGTTGAGTTAATCCCACCCTAGGGCAGGAAGGTGGACTACTTGACCACCTGACATCCTTTTTAGTCCTATTTTTTCCTACAATTTTCTGATTATCTCCTGATAAACAGGCTACTGGGCTCCTCACAAGGTTAGGCACTGGAAAAATGAGGAAGAAAGGCTAAATCCATGAATGTATGTACAAGCTAAAACTTCATTTATTTCTATGGAAACTGAGATCCTAAAGACTGTTGTGGATCACAGACCAAGCCCAAAACTATCACTGCATCCTGAAAAAAAAAAAAAAATATATAAAAAAAGAGAGGTCATAACTTGCAAATGAATGCAGAAAACTCGACTATCTTAGATAAGGCTGGACCACAATCTTTCCTGAACAGTACCTATAGGCTCTGACCTCTGAATATTACAGCTTCATTTTTAGGTGTACATGATAATCTACCCAGCAGAGTTATGTCTGACAGCAAGCTACTTGTATGATGATATTTCTACAGAATACTATCAAAGGAATGACAACCCACTGGGTTTCCTTTGCTGTTGTTCAGAACTAGGTAAAGTTTCCTGAATGACTGATGCCAGATTGAACACCATTGTAACAATGAATTTAAGCACACTTTGGACTGCTGCCTGACCTTGAGCCGGGTGGTCCCAAGGTCACCTCAC
The DNA here is from genome assembly GCA_013390045.1 of Picathartes gymnocephalus. NCBI lineage: Eukaryota > Metazoa > Chordata > Aves > Passeriformes > Picathartidae > Picathartes > Picathartes gymnocephalus. The sequence continues at coordinate 78,158 of WEKY01037240.1, read as the reverse complement.
ATCCACAGACATCTGGCATGGGAAGAGACCTACATCATAGGTTCTAAGCTTCAACGATTTGTAAATAAAGTCCTTACCGAAGAATCTATAATGTTAAAAAAAAAAAAAAAAAAGGGATTTTTTTTTACTACAAAGATCTGACCCTTTAGAGTGATTAATGTAAATGTTCTACGTAATATTTAAAAAATTGAAATTCTTTAAGTTAGAAACTGTATTTCAAGTATTCAGAAAAGGTACAGTGCAATTTTACTGCATATTTAAAAATAAATGAAACCCTTTAAGTGCCCACAGCTGTCTACCTTTGAGCATTTTATCCTGTGAAATATTCCTGCAAAATATAACAAGGTTTCCACTTAATTCAAAGTATATATACACACAATATTCATAGGTATACATGTCTTGGAAAAGTATGTATTACAAGACCTGCGTTGGTACAGTAGACTATCCCATTCCATATCAAAGCTAGTTTATAGGAGACTGTGCTGTTGTACTGAATAATGGAGAAAAATACAGATATGGTGTAGCACCTAATCATAAGTGTTGCAGAAAACCCTAAAATTAGGAACTACATGAAATGCACTTTCACTGTATTTCATAAGTTACTGTAAAAAAGAAAAAAAAGCTTCTCTTTCAAAATATGCACTTCTGCTACTCATTTCATGTCATTTCAGGGCATTTCAGGGCATTTCAGCATTCCAGAATTTCTAACATATTGTCCTCTTCAAAGATTAAGTGCTATTATTGCCACTTTGTAGCATATAGGAGAAAATATTAATACCCACGACGTGTAAACATTAGGCCTCTGATATAAGTGCTGTTTTCAGGTTCCCTGTTGTATACTGCTCAGCACTGATAAAGGACGGTTCAGTCTCATGTGTCCAATGCTCCCATTTTCAGGATTGAAAGGATGCTCTTTTAGAAGTGTCTGTCTATTTTCATCCCTCTACTGCACTTGACCTACTCACCCAAGCTTTTCCTGCAGTAAATGGAGACAGAGATGCTTTCAGAGCATTATGCATCTTAGTCTAAAGTAGATATCCAAGGTAGATCAGATGAATTGCAAATTAAAGCAGCTTTTCTTACCACTGATAACAAAAGGAGCCTGGAGTGATGAGCACAGAAGTACCTTCACTGTAGGCATCTGCAGTCAGGTATAATGACATGTTTCCATTCAGCCAAATTCCCAGCTATGCTCACTTGAAAGGGATTGATGGTTTTTGTGAAGTTCCAAAGAACATTTCTTCTTTCTTCCCTGTGCCTTGTCTAATTTTCAGGGCTGAGGTGAAGGGAGTGGAGTCTTCAGCCATTACATTGGACAGTAACTGGCCCTTCCTTTCTCTCCTCTGCTAGTCTAGCTTTATTAGAAGGGAAGGACAGATCTGAAAACTGTTCCATAGCTGGAGGTTCAGGTAATTGGGAGGAACATTTTAAGTCCTCTTTGATAGTCAAAGGTCTAAAATCGATCTCCAGTATTTCCTGAGAAGGTGCTCTAATCACTAGTTTATTTGTACATACCAACTGGTTTACCTCTTCTTTAAAACAAACAGACCCTAAAGACTCAAAATCTTTATGGCCAATAACTCACTATCTTATTTGGACATTTTATATAAACCCAATAACAACAATGAAATCACAGTGGATGGTCTAGAATCACTGACACTTTATTTTGTAGAGAGATCTGTAGGGATTCAGCTGTTTTTGTGTATGTTTTGGGTCAGCAGATATCATACACATATGCTTTTTTTAAAAATTTTTTTCAGATCATTTATTTTTGTTATTGCTTCCTTTATTGGTTTACAATATTCTGGATTGCCTGAGAAGGAAACATTTGCTTCTCAGCTGAAAACTTCATCACTGAGAAGTCCTGGTGTAGTTATGGGAAAAGATATATATAAGAAAATTCTCAGTTACAAACTTGAGAAATTTAAGTGAAAGTGACAGAACAAATTTAACTCCCACAAGTCCAAAATATTTTATTAGACAAAATAATGTAAACTTTGTGGGGCATGTAAATGGGTTCTGAACTAGGAATGACTTCTCAGGACAACATTGTGTTGTATTCACTACTGATCTCTTCCAGTCTACAGTAAGGGTAAGAAAAGCAAATCTAAACCTAGACGTATTATGAGGGGTATAACATTACAGTGATTAAGCTTTTTACATAAATGAATGGCCTGGAATACTGCACAGAGAAATGTGGACTTGCTTTGTGAGAATTTTGGTTAATCCAAATGCTTTCATAGATAAGAAACCCCAGGGAGGGAGAATTCTCCTATGGATATATATGATGTGTTTAGTGCTAATTTGGAACTTCAGTGCGGGATTTAATCCATAATGGGCACAGAACAGATGGGGGGGAAAAAATGTAGTTTCTTAAAGCCTAAGTGCCCAATACTAAAGACCAAGGGCTTAAACAGTAATGGGGAAAATTGTCGTGTCTGCAATGGTGCAAAGATACAAAGGTGCCTGTTTGGGTGCAGGGCAATCACAGGCTGCATCAACCACACATCTTCCATAAAGTCCCGGCACTGTTTAGAGAGATACAGTGAGCACAGAAGGCCTGATGGTGATGCAGTTCAAAAATATTCTCTCAACAGTAGATCTAACATGTGTACCAACCACACACACCTTACCTTCCAGCTGAGAATTTTTCAAATAAAGCTGCTGATTTTACTTCCCTGAATATCATTGGAAATAGCCTAAACACTGCAAATACTAAGGTTATCTGACTGCAAATACTTATTTAGCTATCTAAGGCAATTAGCAGTGGTGTTGCATAGGCCCAGCTGGAGTTCTTGGTTTACCTGCTTAGCTGCAGGTTTACATGCTACAGCAGGAGTAAAGTTTATGGTGGGTCAGATACTGGTGGCCTCTGACCCTCATAATTTGGTGAGCGTGTGTTTGCTAATTGAGCTTTTTTTTTAAAGAAAAGAAGTTTTATAGCTAACTGCTTTTAAAGCTGGTGAAGGTAGCTGCACGTGTTGTGTGTTCAGCCATTAAGCATGTCCAGAAACTCCTACTGCAAAACACTATTTGCTCTATTTTGTGCCATTTGGCCAAATATGTTCCCATTGGACTTCTCAGGGATTAATTTGGTTTACCAATATGTGTTATACAGAGACATCAGAATGGTGGGCAATGTCTTGAAACTGACAGTTAACTATTCTTGCTTTCCTGTAAACAAGCTGCTAAGAAATCTCAAAGGTCACTGCACCAGCCTTTGAACATGCTAAAACACCTGGGCTTTTGATTCTGTTCCATATCAGGGCACTAAAGAGAGCTTCATCAGAAGCTAGCCTGAGGATACTTAAGAATTGGCTTCTCCAGGAATGTGAGTACAGATGAAGTGGCAGAACTTCTGGAAGTGCATCTAAATCCATTTTTTAAAAATAATTTAAAAGTAGAAGTCGTGGAGGCAACATGCTTAGACCTTTTGAATCTCTCATAATGTGGAGTGGCCTTTATCACATTTAATTTTGCAAGTTTAGGGTTTAAGCACCTAGTCTAAGCCAGGAATGTAAGCTTTCCCAAGGCAGGGATGGAAAGACATGAGCACTTTCCAAACATCTTTCACAGGATGAGATGCCTCTAACCGCCACCTTGCTTCACTTATTATAGGAGACATGGTGTCTGACAGCTGTCAAAATGTCTTAATTTCTAATATCAAGGCAGCAATAAGTGATTTTCCTATCGGGGCTGATAGGCCCTGGTTTAACATACTATCAATAGAGGAACTGAGGTGCAAGGTCTAAGTCAGACACCAGAAATGGCCTGAATGCAGTCTTTGTATGTCCAAAGGGGTGAGGAATGGCACATCTCATATACGCTTATTGAACGTATATTTGAAAGACTGTCTCCTAACTAAAATGCTATAAACTCATTTAACTACAAAATTTAAGTTTAAAACAGGGAACGTACCACAGGATCATTCAGCTTAGGCAGCCATATTCTGCCTCTCACACTCAACACACACATAATTGAGATGGGAAATCTGAAACTGCCATGCACAAGTTTTTGGGTTTTTAGGGTTCTGTTTAAGGGCAGCCAGTTGCAGGTTCCCAGTTCTGTGGTGAGAACTTTCTCTGAGAGACCTGTACCTTGGCGGTGCTCCAAATATCTTTCTCCAAATACAAATCTCATCTGTTCTTTGGCTTCCAGTTGATGTCTATGCTGCTTGAAAGTTGAGGTTAGGCACTAAGTACTTATCCATGCCTTCAAAAATCTTGCCTCTAAAATGCAATGCAACCTGGAATTGGGATTCTTACTTACTAACCACTGTGTTTTCTCTGTGATGAACACTTGCAGTCCTAGCAAGGCAAAATCAGTTTGATCTAGTGGTTCAATATCTGTTGCTCCAGAATAGCTTCCATTTCATAGAATATATTGATGGTCCATTTGAAAGTTCTGGAGAACTGGTTTGAAACTATTTTACAGAAAAGTCTGGAAATCAACTTGCAACACTACAAAAATGCCTAATTTAAATAGGTATTCAGGTGAACAACACCTACATTCATATGACTTGCGTATTAATAAAATCCTCATCTATCATATTTTAAACCGACTGTGGTTCTTACCTTGGCAAAACTCACTGAAGACAATATGAGGCTTATTTGAATGGAAGTTACAGTATCAGACCCAAAAGTTTAAGATGTCTGTGTATTTATTCCAGTTGTGTGTAAAATGGGAGAAAAGCTAACGCTGGCTAACTTTGGGAAATCTCTGTGGAGAAAGGAAACATAGTAAATGGCTGATATCACTACCTGAATATGAAAAGGGAGGGAGATGCTGGTTCTTGTCCTCTTCACAATCTTAAGGCTTAGTTCTCATTTACTTTCCAGCCTGTGGCTGTCTAACATAAAGAGCAGTAGTTTATAGTCACAGGAAAATGTATATACTGCAGTGATACTGTTTAAATTATAATAGGATGAAACTGCCTGTGTGGGGTGGTTTTGTTATGACAACCAAAGCTACAAAGATTAGGCAAAATTTCTTTTATGAAGCGGGACATAAAAAATTACAGTGAAGGGAATCTTAAGTGATTAAACTGCAATTCCTTCAGCCTTTGATATGCAATTTTAATAGTTATCCAAGGTCAACTCAGAGATGGCAGGATCATTCTTCAAAAGAGTTTTGTTATATTTTGTAACAAATACCATAGCATCCTGAATTATTAGAAGCCTTCAGTTTGGGGATACCTGACAGCTTGTTTGACTGAAGTTCTGGAACCAGTTTAACAGTTTTTGTTGCGGAATATGACTGCATACTATATAAAATGTGCAGTATGCCATGTTTATGGTATAGGTGTGTATAAAAAATATTTAGTTGATAGAAAAGAGTTCTATTCATAGGCAAAAAATCAACATCTTGGCTCAGATAAATTAAAATAATTCTAAATATTTTTACCAAATATAATCCTCTGTCAGCTGCAGAATTACTGCACTATTTTCATTAATTAACTCACCTGCAGACAAATATACTTCCTTCCAAAAAACAGCAGGCATCCAAAATATATGTGAAAGATAGTAACATTCATCTAGATATCGCTGCAATTGTTTTGATAATGTGTCATGCTTATATTATAAAAGCCTCACAACCACTGAGATCACTCCTCTAAAGAAACACAGATTGACTCTTCGAATGAACCACTTTAATATGATGTAAGTACTTGGTACAATACAGTCTCTCTTCACCGCTGATCTTTCAACTAAACATGAAGCATACAGAAAATGATCAACCATAGTAACCCATGAGGGAGGAAGATCATCTTCTGAATTAAATTTCAGCATGCACAGCTTCATTCTACAGGAACTGCCAAACTTCTGTCTCAAACTGCTTCACAGATTTACCATAAGAAAGGTAATTTGGGGCAAATATTCCTAATGCTTTGTTTCTAGGGCAGGCCAGAAGATAAGACAGGCTTATGTGGTCAAAGGCTTTTCTATTCTTCGCACAGCAGTTTCTGTCAGATCTATTAAGGGTGTAACTTCTATGTATCAGTCTTCCCTTGCTAATTATAGGAGGGTAACCCTAATATCATAAACTGAACACTAAACTGAATATTGCCACTAACAAAGATATTAAACTGTAGCCAGTTTGTATTCCAAAAAGTTTCACCTTAATTTCCTTTAATATCTGTACTAGCATGAAACATGTTACCAATAATTCCTTGTTGATAACACAATTTCAGTTGTAAGTATCATTTATAGGAACATATCTAATACTATACATAACCACAAAAACGTACCTGTTTTGGATTGTATATTGAGATTAAATTGTCACTGTCACTGGTGGCAGTCCTTGGCCACTTCCTGTCAACAACATTTCCAACCCCTCACCAATTTTATCTAAGAGCAATCTGAGAAAGACTCTAGGTCTTAAGGTCTTTAAATATTTTTTGGAAACAGCTGTTGCTTATAGTGTCTTTTTTCTTGCCTTCATTACACATCAAAGAACATGCATCTGTGTACATTTAAAAATAATGTTATACATTCCATACTCACAGTAAAAGAAACTTCAGTGTCCAAACACAGAGAAGAACAAGAAGACATAAACTACAGGTAAAGAAGCTTGCTGGAACGACTTATTTAGTCTAGTAAATTACTAAGCCTTTTCCCTTTGTTAATAGATCAAGAAGTTGTATTTTGGCTTTGAAACAAAAAGAGTAAGAGTGATCAAAAGGCAGAGGAAAAAGTAAACATAAAAGAAAACACATTGCTTCTGATGAGATCTAAAGTGGGAAGAAGACTGAAGAAGGTTGACTTGAAAAGTAAGTTTTCAGAGAGTCAAGGTTGAAATTAAAATAGAAACATGGAGGGTGGCCAGAGCACCACTGCCAGACAGGTGAAAACAATTACTGGGACAGCAGCAGAAGAAACATCATAAGCTAATAAGAAAAGCTTTAGAAAGATGGAGCGTGATTTTGGATTGGGTTTTGGAGGGAACGTTGGTTAGGTGATGTGGTCACATTTACTGTAGGTACATGAAATGTACAAACCAGCACTATACTCATCCCAGCATCAACCCAACACTATTTTGAGAACAGACTGTATACGTTTCACTAGTCAAGGAATGCAACCTTTTTCTGACACAAATCAGTTACATTTCTTCAGACTACAAGGCGATGGGAAAAAAACTATGGATGCCAGATTTAATGGCATTGGACCTTTCACAAATATCTCTGCCTGCAGAGCAACGGATATTTGGACTGAAACAGAAGTCATGAAAGAAATGGAGAACAAGTTCAAGACAATGACCCATTTACAGAGTGTGATGGTAAAGAAGACATTTCAGGGACAACTCTTGAGGCAGCTATCTGCTTCTAGAGATATCTGGCAGGAAAAGGATGACTGAAAGTGACAGCTTAGCAGTACTCTCGCATATACCCAGGCAAAAACCTATGCCTGAAAATTTATAAATAGCCACTTTTGTAACAATTCATTAGTGAAATAATGAACAAAACGAGTATGGAAGCAACAGAAATGTCGTTGGTTACATACAGCAACACACAGGCAACTGAAACACTCTCTCAGCTGGCTGATTTAAAATTTTCAAATTCTTACTTTGTTTCAGCAGACTATTTGCATAGGATTGTTCTTTGGTCCTTGATTGACACAGTGCTAATGACAGACATTTTCTGAGGCACAACAGATACTGTACACCTTGCTTTTACATGGCCTTCAGAGTCGAATTGTAGTAGCAAAATTACTTACGCAACCAATGAAGTATCCAAATACTTCCATGAATCTCACCTGCTGTTTTCATCCTCTTCCCCTGCTCTCCTAATTTCCTTGCCAAGATAGTAAATACACTTTGGCAAGAGATGGCAAATTTTTTTGCACTTGTAATTTATGAAATACTCACTCTGTTTTAAAATGTTAAAAACCCCTGACATTTGTATGTCATATTTAGCCTCCTTTACCAGCATTTAACAACCAAATTTATTTCATTTTTACTAACTTATTAGAAGAGCATATCTGGAATAGTTTACATCGCTTAGTACAAAGCAGCTATGAAAAAAAATGTAATAACAAAAATCAGGCATCGCTACTGTTTAGAAGTTAAGATTATACCTTATCAACAGAGGGCAGTCTTTGATAACTATACATTTGAATGAAGACCTGGAGAGAAGTAAACTTCTGTTTGTTTTACATAGGATTGTGAGTTGTGTAGGTTTCAGTAAGGAATATACACCTGTGATCCATCATCAAAAGCAGAAGACAGATACCCCCAGGAAGGGCTGCATTTAAAATAAGGATATATTTGCACCCTTTTTTAAATAAACAAATGTCTTAAAATATAGATTTACCCTGCTGAACCTCGCAGGTCATTTATTTCAGAGAAATATTCATTGCTAGATTTCCAGAGCACACATTTCATTATTAATGCTCTGTTAAATGAGGAGGTCTTCTGTCCCCTAAATCTTTCTACTTAGACTTAGAAATAAAGTTGAGTAATACAGCAAAATGGCAACCTTTCATGCAAACATATAAATATTGTTTTTTTCCCTGGTCAAATACTAGGTCCTTTATTCACTAAAAATTTTTTTTTTAAAAGATCAATGGAGTTGTTATAGGGCCCAATTCTGATTTGTCACACTAACTTCAGACACAACTGGTAGCAAAACAGTTTGGATTTACATCTATGTCATTAGATCAGAACTTAGCCAAGATTAATTTCTTCAGGTACAATTTGAACACAAGTGTTGGCAGAAGCCAAGGAAAATACTTTCAAAATTATTATAAATTCTATAATCTGGAGCCTTTTTTTTTATGTTGTCCTGTGAAAAGAAGAAATAAAGCATGTCTTGCACTTTGTACTTGGACTGTGACACAAGAGCTCACTAACTTGTTTGACAAGACAGCAACTCTTAAAAATAAAGAGGATTTATGCTGTTTGTACATGGAGATTTACTACTTGGTAATGGAGATAACAGAGGTCAAAGAACCAGACCCTGTATCCATTGAAAATAAGAAATTTATGTATGAGATATGGGGCAACTCCACCCCTTTACTATTTTTTTGATTTTTTTTTTCTGAAGCAGTGAAATATCTCAAAAAGACTAATAGTTGGAATGCCTTGGTCATTGGTGCCTGGGACTCAATTGAAAAACTTCCTTTGAAACTTACAAATAAAACATTAATTGCTGGAATCCAGGGTGAATGTCTCATAAGGGTAGACAAGTTATATTAGTGTTGCTTAACTTGCTAGATACCTAACTGCTAGAATTACTACCCCCTGCAGCTGCATCCAAGTCCATACGTCTATTGCATAGACTTATTTAACAAAACAGCTTTCAGCAGTATTCCACAGCTATGTCAGTATCAGAATATAAAAGTATCTCACAAATTACCATAATCCAGTGTTGTAGAACTGGATGTAGGCGTCTACTGATGTCCCCCTACCCCCAATCAAGCTGAATTATCTATTAGACAGAATACTTAAACGTGTATGTAACTGACTGTGCCCATACTTGCAAAATTCAAAATCCAAACTCGAGTTTTGCCAAACAGAAAACAAGATCATGTGCCATTATGTTCCTCCACCACTAAAGGTGTAAAAGATATTTTAAAAGAAGGAATAAAAAAACCCCCACAAACGTCCAAACAGCCATGTGCTGTCTTTGGTCTGTCTCTTTGTCTATTTTTCGCTTTGTTATAAACCTTTCTTAAACCAGAGTGTGGATCACATTTCATAAACAAGAAAGATGTTAGCAATTGTGAGACGCTGAATCGAAACTCAGACCCTGCTATGAGGAATGTTAAAAGGCAAGGAATTCCCAAGTTGGGGCTCTCATTAACGTGCTTTTAAGTACAGGCACAAGGTGGCAGAAATACCGTGAGGCTTTCATTCACCCGCTGCTGTGACTCGCCGCCTTCGAGTGACACTGGACACTAACTGGTACCAACTGATGTGTTTTGCGCCCGGGATATTTATCCAATATTCTTCGTGGCGCACAGAACCGCGGTGCCGGCAGGCAGCTCCGTCGCAGCCCCGGGCCGCTTCCTCTCGTGTGACCCGTCCCGTTCTCCCGTGGGCACTTTTGTCGCTCCTCCGTTCCCCATCATCCGGACTCGCCTCTCGGGCAGCCCCCCTCCTGTCGCCGCTGGAACCCGGGCGGCACCGCCGCCGCCCCGCCCTCAGCTAGCGCCCCGCACCCTGAGGGGAAGGGAAACCCCGAGCACTGCCCGGCGGCGAGCCGGGAACAGCCCAGATTTAGTTCTGCCCCCAGGAGAACAGGGCGGGAGCGGAGAAGCTCAGTGCAGGGGGCGGCGGTGCGCTCCCGCTGCTCCCAGGGCTGGCAGAGGTGCACTCCTCCGCTGCGGGAAAGCAGCGCCGCCGTCCCCCCAACACGAGGGCTCCCTTCCCGCGACGGCTGGCGCCAGCAGAGCGGTCCGTGCTCACCACCTCCCCGTACGCACCACGTCCCCGCTCCCGCATCACCACGGCTCGTCCCGCCAACCTGTTGGGCGGCTGCGGGAAAGAGCGAGGGAGGAGGAGCCCCGCCTCTCCCCGTAACTTGCATGATTGACACGGAGCTCTGTCCAATCGAACGTGACGGCTTCTCCCCCCGCGGGTGCCCATTGGCCGCTCGGAGGCACGGGGCGGGGCTTGCCGGGCCGCGGGGCTCCCCTCCGGAGCAGAGCGCGGCGCGCTCAGAGCGCAGCGTGTGTGCGGGGTGATCGGCGCCGCGCCGGCGGCAGAACTGGAGCCGTGATTCGGCCGCTGCCGGAGGCTCCCGACGCTTCGCTCCGCCGGCAAGGACGATGCAGCCTCTCCCTGCCGGGCCGCGGTGGCTGCTGGCCGGTTTGCTGCTGCTGCTGGCCGGCTGCGCCTGGGCTAGGGCGGAGGAGCTGCCGCCAGGCAGCCCCGCCGCGGTCTCCTCGCCGTGGTCCCCGGAGGCGGCCGCCGTGGTGGTGGCCAACCGCGGGCTGCGGGTTCCCCTGGGCCGCTCCGCCTGGCTGGACCCCACGCGGGACCTGGTGCTGCAGGTGCAGCCGGGTGACCGGTGCCACCTCACCGTGCTGGACGAGGACCCGCTGTGGCAGCGCCCGGGCCGCCTGAGCCCCCGGCGCTTCCCCTGCGACTTCGGAGCCCGCGAGGTGCAGTACTCTCACCTGGGCGGCCGCAGCCCCGCCCGGGACCGCGTCCGCCTGCAGCTGCGCTACGACTCGCCGAGCCGCGCCTTGGTGCTGCCCCTGGTGCTGGAGGTGGAGGTGCTCTTCACCCAGCTGGAGATCGTCACACGCAACCTGCCCCTTACCGTGGAGCGGCTGCGGGGCACCAGCAACCCGCTGGACGCCCGCAGCCTGGAGTTCGCCTTCGAGCCGGGCCGGCAGCGCTGCCGGGTGGGGCTGCTGCCGCTGCTGGCCGGGCTGCCCCGCTACGGAGAGATCCTCAACTACCCGCCGGCGGCGGCGGGCGGGGGCGGGGAAGCGGCGGGGGGCGGCCCGATGCCTTCCTCGATGTGGGACTGCGAGGAGTTCCTGCGCCTGGGGCTGCGCTACCGCCACACGGCCGCCGGCGGCTCCCCGAACCGCGACCTGGTGCCGCTGGTGGCCGAGCTGCGGGAGGCGGCGGGCGGCGGGGCACTGCTGAAGCGCGAGTACTTCCAGGTGCTGGTGCGGATCCGCGCCGGGACTGAGAACGTGGCCCCCAAACCCAGCTTCTTGGCCATGCTAATGATGGAGGTGGATCAGTTCGTGCTCACAGCCCTCACGCCTGACATGCTGTCAGCTGAGGATGCAGAGTCACCACCCGATCTACTGCTCTTCAACATCACCTCGCCCTTTGGTCCTGGCCAAGGCCACATGGTCAGCACAGACGACCGGAGCTTGCCTGTCACCTCTTTCAGCCAGCGAGATGTGCGGGAGCTGCGCATTGCCTATCAGCCCCCCATGGAGGATTCTGATCAGGAGCGGCTCTTCGAGCTTGAACTGGAAGTGTTGGACCCAGAGGGTGCTGCCTCAGAGCCCTTTGCCTTTGTCATTGTGGTGAAGCCCATGAACACCCTGGCACCGGCGGTGACCCGCAACACTGGTCTTGTGCTCTATGAGGGGCAGTCAAGGCCTCTCTCAGGCCCAGGTCCCAGCCCCAACCTGGTGGTCAGCGATGAGGATGACCTTGAGCAGGTGCGGATGAGTGTGGTGGCAGGACTGAGGCATGGCCACCTCACTCTCCTGGAGGACACCCCAGGACCTGCTGCCCCTCGTAAACACTTCACAGTGGCTGAGCTGGCCGCAGGCCGAGTCATTTACCAGCACGATGGCAGTGAGTCTCCACTCAGTGACAACCTTGTGCTGCGGCTGGAAGATGGTGGCTCTCGCCACCGCGTTGAGTTCCTTTTCCCCATTACCCTGGTGCCCACTGATGACCAGCCACCCCTACTTAATGCTAACACAGGGCTTGCCATGGCTGAGGGTGAAACAGTGCCCATTACCACCCGTGCTCTTAGTGCCACTGACATTGACTCACAAGATGCCATCCTGCTCTTCACGGTGGAGTCTGGCCCCATGGCTGGGCAGCTCTTGCTCCGTCAGGCACAACCACCTCCTGGCTGGGAAGATGAGGAAGAAGAAGAGGGCTTTTCTTGGAGGAGGGTGCCAGGTGTAGCAGGGAACTCCCTCATTTATGAAAAGCCAGTGAGAGAGTGGCTGCAACAGGACATTGTGGAAGGGCGTCTCTTTTACCACCACTTTGGGGCTCACAGCCCTGGCCCTGGGGTTGTGTTGGACCAGTTCACCTTTAGAGTCCAGGATGACAATGACCCACCCAACCGCTCTGGACCACAGACTTTTGTCATCAGGGTACATCCTGTAGACAGATTAGCCCCAGAGCTCCATAGTAGCAGCAGCCTGCACTTAATAGTTGCAGAGCAGCAAGTGACGCCCCTGCGGAGGAAGCACTTGTGTTACACAGATCAGGACTCAGGGGACCGTGAACTTCGCTACACAGTAATCCAGCCCCCCACTGACACTGACTCCAACCACCCTCCCGAGGCATACGGAGCACGCCTCGGATCGCTTGTGCTGACCGAGGATCACTCTGTGGAAGTTACGCACTTCACCCAAGCCCAGATCAACCACCACAAGATCTCGTACCGCCCCCCACAGGAAGAGCTGGGAGTGGCCCCTCATTTGATTCAGTTTCAGTATCGAGTGCAAGATGCGGCTGGCAATGCAGCCAAAGGGACTTTCACCATCTACCTGCAACCTGTGGATAACCAGCCTCCCGAAATCACTAATACTGGCTTCACTTTGCCTGAGGGAGGCAGCCATGTCCTTAGTCCAACTGAGCTCGATGCCAGTGACACAGACACTGAACTTGCCCGTCTCAGATTTATCCTGACCCAGGCTCCTCAGTATGGCCAGTTGCAGCTCTCTGGCCACAGTCTGGTTCCAGGAGGTATCTTTGGCCTGGAGGATATCAGACAAGGGAGGGTGGTGTATGTGCACAGTGGAGCTGAGACCAACAGTGATACCTGCAGGCTTGATGTGAGTGATGGGGTTCATTTTGTGCCCATCACACTGAAAATGAGTGTGCACCCAGTTGATGATGAGGTTCCTACACTACGATTGCCCCCAGGCACTCTCGGTTCCTACCTAGATGTGCTGGAGAATGGTGCTGCTGAAATCACTGCTAATGTCATTCAGGGCACGGATGAGGATACGGATGACTTAATGCTGACCTTCATTGTAGAGGATCCTCCTCTGCATGGGAGCATCCTGGTTCAAGGGGTGCCTGCAGAGAGATTTTCCCAGAGAGATCTGCTGGATGGTGCTGTGGTATATGCTCACACTGGTGGCGAAATAGGCCTTCTGCCCAAGGAGGATGCTTTCAACCTTACCTTGTCTGACCTCTCTGAGAAGTGGCATGTCAGGGGCAGTGTTGTTCAAGGAGTTTCAGTCTTGGTGACCATTCTTCCTGTTGACAGTCAAGCTCCAGAGATTTTTGTGGGGGAGCAGTTCATGGTGATGGAAGGTGACAAACGGGTCATTACTCTTGCTCACTTCAGGGCTGAAGATGTGGATACTCCTAGTGATGATATATTATGCACAATTGTTGCTCAGCCCACATCTGGGTATGTAGAGAACATCTCTCCTGCCCCAGGATCTGAAAAATCCAGGGCAGGTGTAGCTATAAGTGCTTTTACCTTGAAGGACCTCCGTCAAGGGCATATTTTTTATGTTCAGAGCATACATAAGGGCGTAGAGCCTGTTGAAGACAGATTTGCTTTGCGCTGTTCTGATGGCATTAACTTCTCCCAGAGGCGCTTCTTCCCTGTTGTTATTGTGCCGATCAATGATGAAGAGCCTGAAATCTTTATGCGAGAGTTTGTTGTGATGGAAGGCATGAGCCTGGTTATTGATACCCCTATCCTCAGTGCAGTTGATGCAGATGTCCCTGCTGATGAGTTAACATTCACAATCACCAGGCTCCCCAGGCATGGCCACATTGTGAACCAGCTGGTCAATGGAACTGTCCTAGTGGAGAGCTTCACCTTGGATCAGATAACAGAGAGCTCCAACATTCTCTACGAACATGATGACTCTGAGACAAGGGCGGACAGTTTTGAGGTGCAACTCACCGACGGTAAACACACCATTAGGAAAATGGTACCCATCATGGTTATTCCTGTAGATGATGAGACGCCCAGAATGGCCATCAATGATGGTTTGGAGATTGAAATAGGGGAAACTAGAACTATTAATAACAGAATACTGAAGGCTACTGATCTCGATTCTGAAGACAAAACCTTGACGTACATTATAAGTTACGGGCCTGGACAAGGCCTCTTGCAGAGAATAAAGCCTTCAGGTGAAATTGAAAATATCAGCCTGGGAATGAACTTCACCCAAGATGAAGTGGATAGAAATTTGATTCGATATGTGCATTTTGGCCAACAAGGAGTCCGTGATCTTATCAAGTTTGATGTGACAGATGGAATAAATCCTCTCATTGACCGCTACTTTTATGTGACAATAGGCAGCATTGATATTGTCTTCCCAGATGTCATCAGCAAAGGAGTTTCTCTGAAGGAAGGAGGGAAAGTAACCCTTACTACTGATTTGCTTAGTACCAGTGACCTGAATAGTCCAGATGAGAACTTAGTTTTCACCATTACCAGACCACCCGTTCGTGGTCATCTTGAATGCACAGATCAGCCTGGGGTACCCATCTCCACTTTCACTCAACTCCTGTTAGCAGGCAATAAAGTCTATTATATTCATACTTCACAAGATGAGGTGAAAATGGACAGCTTTGAGTTTGAGGTGACTGATGGTTATAACCCTGTGTTTCGTACTTTCAGAATTTCCATCAGTGATGTGGACAATAAGAAACCTGTTGTCACAATCCATCAGCTGGTGGTGAGTGAAAATGAATACAAACTGATAACCCCATTTGAACTGACTGCAGAAGACAGAGATACACCTGACACACTGCTAAAATTTATCATCACTCAAATACCAGTTCATGGCCAGATCATGTTCAATAACTCCAAACCAGTCACCACCTTCACTAAACAAGATCTGAATGAAAATTTAATCAGCTACAAACATGATGGCTCGGAATCAGTTGAGGATAGTTTCTCTTTCACTGTTACAGATGGCACTCATACTGATTTCTATGTCTTCCCCAACACTGTGTTTGAAACAAGAAAGCCTCAGACTATGAAGATTCGAATAATGGCTGTGGACAACAGTGTACCTCAAGTTGTAATAAATAAGGGTGCTCAGACTCTCCGTGCTCTGGCCACAGGCCACATTGGGTTTCTGATTACCAACAAAGTGCTCAAAGTGGAAGACAGGGACAGTTTACATGTTACTCTTAAGATCAGAATCACAGAGGGTCCACGCCATGGCTTCCTGATTCACCTGGGGAAAGGCAACCATAGCATCAGCCAGTTCACCCAAGGTACTGCAATACTTCATATGCTTTCTTTAGATCACTGGAAACATTATTTTTCATGCTAAACTCTATAATAATTGATGGGAGAAACTTTATACAATGAGCTTATTTATAATGGCTTAATAATTTTTTGCATCTGTTTATTTTTTATTACATCCATAACAGCTTTAAACAGGAAATGTGGTCTGCTGGATAAACACTGATTAAAAGAGCTTCGTTTCTGTGGAGACCTTAGTCCAAATAACAGTCATTTCCACTTTCTGTCAGTCACAGTGATATAAGTTTGGATAACAGAATTGGGCTGTACATCTTGAAAGGCAGTGCTTTCTTTAACCAGTTTTATTTAGAAAATGCTATGGGAGTGGCCAAGCTATTATTAACTAATGGCCAGGGTATCAGTTGCTGTACAGTTTGAGCACGCCTAACTTTAAAAGCAAAATCATTTCTGCACCAGTGGGAAATAATATATTATGAGTGCATTTGTTGCCTTAATTACACAAATCTTTACCACAAAGTGTTTGTGGTAAAAGGTAATGTAAACATTTTAAAATTATTTCACTGGTACTTACTTTTTACATGGAACTAAAATATTCGGTGGTATAAATAGGGCAAAAACCACATGTGTCATATATTCTGAAATAAAGCCTCAGCCCAAGGCTGTGAAGTAACTTCAGTTGAAATGAGAGCATTAGCTATTCTCTGGAGAATTTTCTATGTTGCTTTGCAATGACTTAATGGCTAGTTAACTAACAATGAAATTAGGGGTTTTTTGCAGCCTTCTGCAGCTGTGGAATGAGCAAACAGCACCAATAGCATGGACACTCAAAGGGACACAGCCAGGCTGGGCTGTGTAGGTGGAAAGGCTTGAGGTGAACACTTGCAGTTGGCTGTGTTTAATTTCACAGAGCCCATACTGGTACATACCCATGTTACAGTCTTGGCGGTAGCAATGTTCTTGTCAGATATACCAAATCTTTCAAACAGGCCTGACGAACTTGCCGGTGGCTGGAGTGTCTTAAGTTTTGCAGTACTAGTGCAAAAAGGAGGATGAGAAGAGACCAAAATGTGTCCAAGCTTTGGGGACCACTGCAGCTCCTTAAATATTAGGCTTCTGTAATGAACTGCAAGTAATATTGAGAGTATTGTCAGAATAAGTGAGAAACAAAAGAAAAAGGGAGTGAGAAAATAAACAGATCATCACTTATTTTGGTGGGTTTTCTCTTACATTGAAAAATGTGGAATTATTGAACAGGTGTTCCTTGAAAGCAGAGGAATAGTGATATCCCTTTTTTTTTGTGGATGGGGAGCACTTGGGAGAGGTGCATATTCCATTCTCTCTTGTACCATGTGGCCAGGTTTGTCTGATGAAGTTGTTACTTGGCTTTGAATTGCCCATCCAACCATATGGCATGAAGGCTATCTTAGTATCCTGGGGTTGCCCAAGCTGGGTAAGAAGCATGCAACCCTTAGGAAAGATTGGTTTTAAAGCTAGTGAGGATCCCCAGAAAGTGGTGTAACTTCACAGGTTCCCTGACAGTACTAGCACAAGCACTGTTAATTTCTATTGGATTGAAGAGTGTTTTTAAGAAATACACATTTCTTGGCCTTTGAGAAGGTCATGCTTGTGCTACACTGAGACAAATAATTGTGTAATATTTAGGGCAGAAATAAACAAGACCCTCTTTTGTCATATTTATTATGATCCCAGTGTAAGGGCAGATTTTGCAGTGGGCTTTGGGAAGCCTCTGTGTTGACTGTTAGACATGCTGTAATGCACTTCCTTATGTTTTGATCTTCCCCTCTCTAGGCTTCTTATCCTGCCATGTGCCACCTCTTTCAAAGTGCTGAATAGTTCCAGTTTCCTCAACATGTGTGGGTTCTTATGGGGCTTGTAAAACTTGGTTAGAGTCTTCCAGTTTATGTTGGAAGGGACTTCTGGATGTCATTTGGTCCTATCCGTACTCAAAACTTGGACAACTTTGAAGTCAAAGGAGGCTCTTCAGGGTCTCATGCAAAAATTTTTTTGAAAGCTGCTTGCTAGTTTGTGGAGTCCATCCTCAAACTTCCATGTCTTGCATTTGTGCCTGTGGCTGTATGAACAGGCAGCCTGACCACTTTGAGTGAGGTAACAAGATTCATTGTGTGCAAGCAGCATAGAGCAGTCTGGTTTTTCACATTCCTGTAACTGAAAGAAAGGGCAGAGCAATTGTTTAGAACACATCTTTCTGCCTTGTGCTAGTGGAGATAATTATATTTTTTAAAATAGAAATTATGTTGGATGTATTTCAAAATTATATTGGAGAATTCCAATATAAAATTAATTTTGGCAGGCACTGTAGTTACACGGTTATGAATTGTGCTTACAACCAGGCAAGTTTTGATATAGCTGTGGAAGGAAAGTATAGACTTGCTCAAGTGACTCTGAATATGTTTTTAAGGAACAGAAAACAGATCATTCTTTACAAATTTTTTGACAAAATTAAGGTCTTTGAATGACAAGCAGCCTTTTTTTCATATGAGGTAGTCCTGGTCCTGCAAACACTGGTTCAAGTGCTTATCTTTATGCATACTGGAACCCTGAATTTTGATAAGGGCACCCACATGAGCAGAGCTGAGTACTTGTGTGTTTGTCGGATGAAAGATTTGTTTGCTCCACTGGCATGAAGAAGTATTTGTTTGCATCCTCTTTATGGCCCCATGAATTTTTGATCTTTAACTTTCAAACATTTATGGAAGAGATTCCTCAGTTACATATATTTGCTGATAATGCTCTTAACTTGTTTGCACTCAAGGATGTCTGGTTACTTTTGAAACTGAAGATTTTGTGAAGCTCTAACGAAAGTGCTTTTGGCTTCTTTTTATTCATGCATCCACCCACCCTTACATCAGAGGAGAAATTGGGTGGTACTTGAGCTCTACTCTAATACTATTAATTTCCAACACTTTGTCTTGAAAAAGAACTTGGGTTTTTACAACAGCTGTCCTTCAAAGAAAGTGACAAAATTAGTTTTTATGTATTACATGTTTCTCATCACTACTCAAGGAAACCAGAAAAAAACAATATTAACAAATACTTGTTTATCTTTTACATACTTTATGGCAACTGCTGGTTCAAAATTGTACATCAGGGTTTTTTTCTTACTGAAGTCTTTTCTGTTTACTTTAATTACATCTCTTTGAGTTCTTAAAACAGTCAATCACTGTAACTGTCCTCTACAGTACTTTGCAGGTTGAAGAATGACAGAATCAATATTAATATCCTTGTGGAGATACACCTCTGTTTAAGAAAATGGACCACTAAAAATATGAAATAGTTCTGACTCTCAAGCCCATGTTTCTAAATTTAATTTCATTTCTTTTTGTAAATACAGCTTAAAAGAAAGAGAGCACTGGGGAGGGGGAAGTAAAGGGAGAGAGAATGAATGATATCTGTAAAACTTCAACACTGTTAATACTGAAATTCCTCAGTTCTGCTGTAGAACCTTGACCTCTCTCTTCAATCATTTGAAGCTAAACTATTTAATACCTCTCAAGTTCTTCTATA
This sequence comes from Picathartes gymnocephalus, assembly GCA_013390045.1. Taxonomy (NCBI): domain Eukaryota; kingdom Metazoa; phylum Chordata; class Aves; order Passeriformes; family Picathartidae; genus Picathartes; species Picathartes gymnocephalus. Next base: position 58,708 of record WEKY01037240.1, on the reverse strand, counting down.
AAAACAGTTTCCTACCTTCATAATTTAAAATAAAAATCTATTTTTCCTGACTCCTTCCAGCTGATATTGATGATATGAAGATATGCTATGTTTTACGAGGGGGTGACAATGCCTCCAGTGACATCTTTCATTTCTTGGTTGAAGACGGTGGTGAGTACTCCTAAAATCTGTTTTTCTTGTCATTTGAAGATGAAGAATTTAAGTATGCTTTGGGAGTTGAAGAACATTGAATTTAATTGAGGGAAGTCTTTGTTATCTCCTGGAATGTGATTTTTTTTTTATGGCTTTCCTATATTGTGAAGTATTTCTGATGATTATAAAAAGAGGTGTTGATGAAATGGTAATTGCACCCAATGAAAAAAACCTCAACCTACTCTAGCAAGAAAGTGAAATTCTGTAAAGAATTTAATTCTGTAAAGATACCTGGACTTTCTGTAGTTTTACCTTTGTATTCCCTGTCCAGGCTCTTTACACATAATTCTTCTAAGTCTTTATGTTGAAAAATGTTTCATTTATGGTTATTGTTGTCTACCTTTTTAAAGGTTCCAGTTCTAAGACTATTCATATCAAAACATCTCTGATGTACCTGTTGTGTAGACTCCAAGTTTTGATTCTACCAACGTAACAGAATCCTCAATGGCTTGTCAAAGATCTTTGTCAGGCAACTGGTGTGAATTCTCCTGGCTAATATTATTTTCTGGGATTGTGGTGGATGCAAAAGAAAATTATTAAAAAAAACCTGAGAATACTGGCATGTACCCATTTGAGGAAGAAATATGTAGGGGTTTTTTGTTTGTTTCAAAAGCAGAAAGAACAGTTTAAAGGGTAAACAAAATGCATCAACAGGTGCTTTTTTTTCCCCGTCTAAAGTCTGACTTAATGTGTATATTCCTAAATGTAGATATTCCTGTGTGTGGTAACAGGTGTCTAGATTATGTTACTTTAGTGCCTTTTTAAATATGTGATACATAGCTGTATGAGTAATTGGCAATGAATTTGATTAGTTGATTTAATAATATACTTCTTAGAAAGAATGCTTCAAGTTAGCTGATTGTCAGCTCATGTACTCAGCTTGTGTTACCGCTTCGCAAGGAGCACAGCCAATTGAGGGTATTAAGATCAGTGAACGGCGATTTGTCCTGCCACAGACTGGACAGTTCTGTCACCATTTACCATTGCTGGAGTGGGATATTAAAATATGTTTTATTGTTTATTGTGCTGGACAAGCACAGAAGAAACACTACCTTTCAAGACTTTTGGAAATGTCTTTGCAAATCTTTATGACATTAGGGACCAGGCAGTGGCATAAGAGTTTGCAACACTGGACTTATTTTCCATAAATGTTTTCTTTTCACTGACATATAGGTTAGAGAAGCTTAAAGGTATGTAAAATGGAATATGGGTTGCTGTCTTTTCAAAGTAATACTTTTTTATGACAGGTGTAACCACAAGGTGACATTGTTAGTAATTTTCGAATTATTCTTTTAGTAGGTGAACAAATATTCAGTCCTGAGATAGTTTTAAGGTTTCATGTGATGGGAATAATTAAAGCTGATGAAAGTTTGCTCTCAGTGAGCTGTTTAATATCAGTTCTTAAAACTGAATTGCCCCTTGAGAGACCAACATTTTTGGGACTTGTCTCCATGCTATTTAACACTTCATAGCGGCAAATACATAGTTAAAACAAATTGCACTTAATATATTCCGATTCTTTACCAATAATTTTTTTTTCATTGGAAAGCTTACCTGTCACATCTGCTTCTATTTGGCAGAGTTGTAACAGCCTGTCAGTTGTACAGCATGGTATTTTTCAGAATACAAAGAATCATGATAACAAGGTGCTTACTGATTTTTTAGAGCCTTTGGAAATTGTGACATTATTGTCTTCGACACTACTTAGCTAGATGGTAAGATGGTATTTGCTTTCCTGAGGCTATTTGTTGACAGAAGAATGAACTGTGTTGCATTTCAGAGTATTTCTGATCTTGAAGGTGGTAAAGATGCATTTAAAACTGATGAAGTTGTGATCAAAACATTAGTAGTTGTCTGTCTGAAGTATCTCAAATTTATTAGCAATGCCTTTAGAATCAGTAACAGATGAAAAATGGAGCAATTTAATCTACTTCTATTTCCACCCTCCTCAGAAAGACTTCAAAGCCAGTGTGTTGCAACTCAGATGTATTTTGGCAGACTTTCAGTTGTACCAAGGCTATTGTTTAGGTTTTTTTGATTTTAAGCCAAATCATATTAAGAGACTCCACACAAGAGCTGAGTGAAAGATGGAACACAGGTGATCAACATCCAATGTAGAAAGCCCCACTTCAGACTTCCATCTCCTGTATCAGGATTTTTGCAGTAGTAACAGTTTTGAGCTACCCTACAGTGCCTAATGCTGTAAATTAAATAAGTGGGACTTAACTTAAACTGAATTGTGTGATAGCCCCTAGGTGATCTGGTTCAAATCAAGAAGCATTTCAAAACATGATTCAATGAATGAATATGTGTTCGTATAATTCACCTAATGTTATTTCTAATAACTTAAAAACCCTAAAACAAGTGACATCTTGCAACCCATGTATTTTATATCTTCTAGGATTTCATGCCTCAGCAAGGGGAACATAAAACAGCAGTTCTTTTCATGTGACATGAATTAGAAAGTTATTTTTGCCCCAGACCTGTACTGTAGCCTGTAAAATACTTTTTTGTATGTCCTGTGATATTTCATAGTCATAGTCTCTCAACTGCAAATAGGAGAAGAGCATTACTTCCTCTAGGCCTGTCTTTTGGTGGCTGGTCTGCCCTACTCATTATACCATGACTTTTGAGAACAAATGCAGAAGCTCTTTTGTTGGCCTCTTAAATGATGGTAGTCTGACTGGGGCCCGAGGCTGTTATTTCATGCAATTGCCTGGAGACCAAGTACAAGGAGTCATCAAACTGCTCTGGTGGGAACTTTGTTGTGGATTTGGAATTTTGTTTATCTTCTCTCACGTAGTAGTATTTATGGTAAGCAAGTTAGGGCAACAGCAGACTAGGTGGGTAGGTGAGGGGAAAAGAGCCAAGTCTTGGCCCCTTGCCTGCTCCGTTTCTCACAGTGGGAGTAAGGTGAGTGCCATGCATACCAAAGCATGACCTGGGATCTGAAAGCATGAAATGTGGTACTGGAACAAGGTTGTTTGCTGAGTGGCCAGGAGAGAAAACTGGAGTTTAGACAAATGAAGAGTATCTTGGGGATTATGGCTATCTCATAATAAACTTTGCAATTATAACTAAAGACAACAGAAATGGGTTCAGTATGAAGAGAAAGGAAGGGTATTTAAAAGGAAGGAAAGCCGTTAGGACTGTAATTAACAAGCAAGAGCATAGGCCTGCTGTATTCAAACCAAAATTAGAGGTTTCACCAGGAAGAACTGGTTCAGGTTTAAAGCTCTGAAAGAGTCTTATTGTCAGCATCAATTACCTACAAATGTAGGCTTTAAATGGCATTTTTAATAAGAATAACACAACTCACCTATTTATCAGCACTAGTGTTTTTTAAAGGTAGAAAGTGTTTTTATTCTTCCTGTCTAGGGATTTAGCCTCAGATGATCTGCTATAAAGTGGATGAGCCCATGCATTTCTGTTGTACTTAGAATAAGAAGACTCTGTAGTGTATCAGATGCTGCTAAGTTAGCTGTGTGACATTTTGTAAGAAACTACTGTGGTTCATACTAAGAATTTACTTTCCATTTTGTTTTGAATTCTATTCTTAAAATAATCATGTGGAGATCTTTTGATACTGAAAAAGTGTTACGAGTGCATTTTCACAAAACCTTGAAGAAAGTGTGGAATTTTCTTTTTCACAAAGTCTGCAAAATAGTCTCAGTTGAATCACATTCCTCAATAGTGGCTTCTACATTCCATTAAGAAGGTGGAGAAAAAACTCTTCTTAGCAAGTGAAAGCATGTGACAGTGGTGAATCCTTATGTTTATATTTTAAAATTCTTAATTCAGTGATTAATAAAGGAATGAATGCTACCAGAAAGCAGGGAAAGCAGGATTTCTTTTTTTCCCATGGGGATGTAAAATGCAAATCTAGACTGATAGTTGAACTCCTGCATGTATTTCTGGTGTGTAAGTTTGAACACTATTGAAAGACTCACTAGATGGGAAAAAAAATCCAGTTGAAAATGCTTGAGCCTTTTAATAAGTGAAAAACACATTTGTAGATTAACTTATATCTGATAATTTTAAGGAGAAGCTGCAGTTTCCGCAGCAAGTTCATATTACTGGAAGCTTGAGAAAATTATGTATGTATCGCACTGCATAGAGTTGGTGCTTCAGCTGTGCAAAATGGCACTAATTTGTATGAAATGAAAGTTGACACAGAAATTAGCTCCAGTGTGTTGAGTTCTGGTGCCTGTTTCAGAAAACTGCACACTACAATTTTATGCTACATCCCTTATGAGTTGTCTGAGATATTTTTACTCCTTACATGAACTGGGCACAGAAAATGCAATTAAAACTGAAGTCTGTTGTTTACCTTCTCTTTATTCTTTGCATGTCTGAGATTCATTAATGTCACTGCAGTAAGTCATAATAATTGACTAAGATTATGGATTTAGTGCCCACCTATCCATTCTGTAGAAGATATTTTCTCATGAAATGTGCTGTTTCAAACAATCTGAAACTGGTTGAACTGGTTTAAGGCAATTTTTTCACCAGATTCTGCTGATTGTGTAGAGTAAAACAAACATACCTCACAACTGGCACTAGACTCAACCCCAGCACAACCTGCATGCCTCCAGAGGCAGTACCAAAGGGAAATACACTCCCCTGCCCAGCAATGGGTGTCTGGGGTAGCAGTACTGCTGCAGCAGCATGTGGACTGCCTGTTAGAGAGCAGCTACTGTGTTCTTTTTTGATTCACATAATAAAAATTCTTTATTCTGTTCAGGTTTTGCACATAACTCCGAAATGTTCAAGATCAGGTCATGTAAAGTCAGTGAAGGAATGTTCATGTCTTTTAAATAGTGGTCTGCTCCCAGATATTTTTGAAAGAAGACCTTGTTCTTAGCCTGCTTGTTACTTGATGAGTGCTCTCATCGCAGTAGTTTGCTGTGTTTGTTCTCCCTCCTCCCCTGTCTGTCTTCTGAAGCTTGGGGAACTGTCAACCAGGATTGCAGCACCACGGAAGAAATTCCTGTGTTGAGCCTTAGTAATTTTGTTGCAAGAGGCTAATGCCACACTAATAACATTTTGCATCACAGTCAGTTCCATTATGTTTTCCTGTTTTGAATAACAGAATGAGATAACCCTGATGTGGGCCTTTTGGGTCTGTAACATTCTGAAAAAAAACCTCAGATTGTGTGAGGGGAAAACTTATTTCCTAGTCAGCTTTAATCTAAACCATAATATTCCTATCCTCTACCTAACTTATTTCTCTGCTCAATGCTCAAGTGGATTCCTCCAAACTGCTTCTTTAGGACTGCTATGATATCTTGCAACACCTTGCCTCGAGGGTAGAATGGTTTCAAAGGGGAAGTAATGACTGATTCTCATAGCTGTTCTAGGAATGCGAGGATCACTAGGGAAACAAGAATTGTTTTATTTCAGGCTCTTTGGGCAGCTTTTCTGACTTAAAGCCAAAGCATCGCAAAGCCAACGTTCACTAAAACTGGTGATTTACATCATTAGCTAAATCTTACTTAAACTTTTCATTACAGATCCCTAAATGCCTTAACACAGCACTGCATTTTACTGTACTAACACTTGGCTAAATCCCCACTGAAGCAAGAATCTTTCAAAAACAATTCCCTGAAGTTAGCCCTTAAGTCCAATTTATGGGAAAATTTCATAGACTTTTCCCAAATTCGTTTACGCAGGAAATTCTGCTGAAGAATCAGTGTTCCACTGCCTAGAGAAAACTTTTAATTAAGTTTGTGAAATACAATTATTTTGTCTGTCATCTTTTGTTTTGCTAAACAAATAATATTTTTTTTGGAACTTCACCATTCTGGTATGCTTTATTAATTTGTGAGGGAGTAATATTACACCTGTTACTTTAATTACTAAACTATAAAAGTTGTCAGTGCTGTTTTTCAAAGCCAAGACGGTGATGTGTTTTCCTGGGTGAGCTATAATAATAATATCAGGTCAGACCTTTTGGACTGAATAGTTGATAGTTCTTAAAGTAGCAAACTGGTAAAATATGTTTGGGAGTTATTTGCAGCATCCTTGCTTGACCTCACTTACGGCATTTGGGCACACCAGACTTGGCAAGACACATCAACTACGTTTATCTTTGGCTTAAAAATGAGGTCATCACATGTTGGTGGTTTGTTTGCCATCATTTGCCAAGTACTGTATTGGATTCTGGTCCATTGCCAGGCTTGTTGCTGCTGTTTTAATATACTTTAGGATGGTGCCCAAACAATTTTCCACATGTTACACTTCTTACTGTAAGTATTACCAGGGGATTTAAATAGTTGGTTTGACACTACAGTTTATATATTAAAAAAATCAAAATAAACTTTATTGTAAATAAAAAATGAGTTAATGGGGACCTTGTTGTGAATGTGGCTGCAAGGTGTCAGCAACATTAAGTATCTGTGAAAATATAGAAGAGTAAGAGATGCTTATATGGGGCATATAGAAAGTCTGATACAAGCCTTACTAATCTCAGTGGAAAGATTTTCATTGTGTTCTGTACTAATTTTTATATTGGTCTCCTTGTCCTGGCATTTTAGACTGAATCATGGAAATTGCTGAATTTTCCATTTCTAACTTGAGTTCACCTTATCCCCTTGATGCCTTAATTGGCTACCTGCAAACAGAGACTAGACAGGAGTAAGAGAATAAAAGTGAATATTTATTTGAAGGCCTTCAAGGGCACACCCTGGGGAGCACACCCTGGGCTACCAGACCCAAGATGGACCCCAAGATGGACGACAAGTCACGAGTTCTTACCCCAGTTATAGGTTTTGGTACATTAGCATATCAGCATAAATTCGCCAATTAAAACTTCAGCTACTGATGTAATTCTCTCCAGCTTTCCCCCCTTTCCTTAGATGTTGGTTTACACTTTCTGGGCTTAGGACCGTCCAAATGTCCTTGGAGAGCAGGCCTGGAGAGGGTTGTTATGTCTCTCACTGCCCGAGAGAGCAGCTAACAGGTTACAAAGCACTTCAGAGTTACACTCACTAAGTACAACAGGATCTAAGAAATATAAAAGTTAAAACTCAAGGCATCACCCTAAATATGTACATTGAAAAGGCCTGCTTTGTCTAGTTGAAATAAGATTTCTTCTTAGAGGAATTAAGATAGCTGTGGGATTTGGCAAGAGAATTTTTGTTTGGTTTTAATTATTTGAGTTCAAATGGTGATTTTATTAAAAAAAAAAAAGCTTTCCCTCTGCTCATCCTGGATTTTTAATCATTTTATTAAAAAAATGAAGCAACGTAATTGAAAAGGTGGGTTTAGATATTGCCTTGATTTGGTAAAGGAGAGTCAATTGTGGTTTTAATTGTCTTCAATACAGAACTTAGGGCATTTGGACAAACATGGAAGTCTCAGGTGCAATTCCTTCCTTCATTTGAGAGGCTTTTTAACTCCTACTCCCACTAATGTCAGGCCTTCACTTACATTCTGGCCTGTTTTGCATTAATTTTCTGTTTTCTGAGTTCTTAATTACTGTTTGGAATATTGCCTGCACTTGGATGTTCCACTTTCAACCAAGTATTGTTACTATGGGGCCAACAAATTCTGTCCTTTTTTTTTGTGTTTGTTCCTCTTCTCTTTTTATCCCTATATTTCTCCTTTGCTGGTAATACCTGCTATGTTCCACAGAATAAAATGGCTTAACTAGGCCAATTAGGAGCAGTGCCTTCCAGAATAACCCTTAAGCTGGTGGTTTAGATCAGAGTTTAGAACAGGCAGATATTGATTCCACTCCAGTTCTCCTTGAGGAAGGGTCTTGTCTTCCATACAGAATGAGCACCTGGACTGTTGGGCTGGTTGAATAGAAAGGAAATGTCTCAAACACCCGCTGGTACCTGTTGATAGTATTTTCTAGTTTCCCACTGAGACCACTTGCTGAGTAATCACACTTTCAAAGAACAGATATAGTTGCAACAATGTTTACCAGTTTAGCACTTGGAGCTCAATCACTCTTGTTTTCCTGAGCTGAATAGTGCCATTGATTTCATTTGACCTGGTCAGATGAGAGACAAGGAAGGTATAAGATAGCCCTATAAGTACTTAACCGGCTTTTTACTTAAAAATAATACACAATTTAGCTTTTATATTCTTGTGATATAGAATAAGGCCCAGATAGCAGCAAAAGAAGCATGACAATGAGCAGTAAAATTAGGTCAAAATGCAAGAATTAAAGGGATTAAGGAGACACACTAGGCTTAAGTAGAAGAATTGAGAACTCTCAGCAGTAACACTGATTGCCAGTGACATGAGAACCTGCAGAAAGACGCTAATTCCTAAAGTGAACTATAATAAGCTTGTGAAATTATCTTGGTAGTCAGTTGGAAATATTTTTGTTTTGGATATTCTGAAGAGCTCTAGAGAAGGGACACTGGCTGCTGTCAAGAAATCCTGCTCACAAGCAGCAAAGCTTGTTTAATTTCCGAACTTGTTTTAATCAAGGGATTCTAAACAGCCCTCAGGATAAGTTTTTATCACTTCACTGGCCAGTTAACTGTGTAGAGTCCCCTAAAGTTCCTGAAAGGTTCACTTGAGCAGTAAAAATATGTATACAACAAATTTCTGGATTTCTTTAAGAAGTAGGTTGATATTTATACAAAGAGGGATAAATATCTCTGAAACAAATAACAGATAAATGAAAAACAGTATTCCAACAAGATGGACAAAATATAATGATGCCATATATTGTCATCAAAGTTTTGAAATTTGTGCATTTTAATTTACAACATTCTCACTGTTGTAAGTTTCTCTTTGTCTTGCTGGAAATTATAAGGACAATTCTTGCCTCATCGGCCTCTGAGTTTTTTCTAGAAACATGAAGACAATTATTTTTTGTTTCATAAACCCAAATTTTGCTTGGATATTGTTCAAATTTTCCCTGAAATTATATTATCTATTCTTTATAATTGGCATTGAAGTATGTTAGGGAGTGTTTTGGTTGACTGGAGCTTAATGATGGTGGTAATAAGGTAGTGTGTTTAAGGATAGGAGTCAAGGCCAACAAGGTAGATATTCTGGTGAGAGTCTGTTATAGAGCACCCAACCAGGATGAAAAGGCAGATGAAATACTCTATAAGCAGCTGTGAGAAATCTCACATTCACTAGCTCTTGTTTTCGTGGGGGACTTCAGCTCGTAGCATGTCTGCTGTAGATCCAGTGCAGCAGAGAGGAGGTAGTCTAAGGAGGTTCCTGGAATGTATGGAAGACAACCTCCTGACACGGATGGTCAGTGAGTCAACCAGGGAAGGTGCCCAGCTGGCCTTGCTGTTTGTGAATGGGAAAGAACTGGTGGGAGATGTGGTGGTTGGATGCTGTTTTGGGCACAGCTATCACAAGGTTAATGAGTTTAAAGGAACAGGATCAGCAGAACTGCCACCTTGGACTTCTGAAGGGCAGACCTTGGCCTGTTAAGGGGCCTGGTTGACAGAGTCTTTTGGTAGACAGTCTGGAAAGGCAGAGGGGGGGCCAGGAAAGCCACACATTCTTCAAGAAGGAAATCTTAAAAGTGCAGAATCAGGATGTCCCCATGTGCCAGAAGTAGAGAATACCAACTTGCCTGAACAGAGAGCTTTGGCTGGAACTTGGGGAACAAAAGAGCTTATCACTTTTGGAAGAAGGGGCAGGCAACTCAGGAGGAGTACAAGAATAACATGAAGTTATGCAGGGAGAAAATTAGAAGAGTCAAAGTCCAAGTAGAGTTTAATCTAGCTACTCCCATGAAACACAATAAAATAAGTTTGTATTAATACATTAGCGAGAAGAAAAGGACTAAGGAGAATTTCTATCCTGCATTGGATGTGGGGAGAAAAATAATGACAAAGGATGAGGGACCAAGTTCATCCTCAGTAAGTTTGCTGATGACACCAAGTTGGGTGGGAGTACTGATCTTCTTGAGGGCACGAAGGCTCTGCAGAGAGATCTGAACAGGCTGGATCAATGGCCAAGGTCACCTGGATGAAGTTCAACAAGGCAAAAGTGCTGTCTCCCATTCTTGGGTCAACAATCCCGTGCAGCGCTACAGGCTGGGGGAAAAGGCCCTGGGGGTGCTGGTTGACAGCAGCTGGACATGAGCCAGAGTGTGCCCCAGTGGCCAAGAAAGCCAATGGCATCCTGGCCTATATCAGCAATGGTGTGGCCAGCAGGACCAGGGCAGGGATTGTCCCCCATACTTGGCACTGGTGAGGCCGTGCCCCGAATCTTTGTTTCCAGTTTTGAGCCCCTCACTACAAGAAGGACTCTGAGGTGATGGAGTGTCCAGAGAGGGGCAACGGAGCTGGGGCAGTGTCTGGAGCACAAGTCCTGTGAGGAGTGTCTGAGGGAGTTGGGGGTTTTTACCCTGGAGAAAAGGAGGCTCAGGGCAGACTCCACTGCTCTCTACACCTGCCTGAAAGGAGGGTGTAGTGAGGTGGGGGTCGGCCTGTTCTCCCAGGTGACAAGTGACAGGACAAGGGGAAATGGACTCAAGGTGTACTAGGGAAGGCTTAGATCAGATAGTCGAAAAAAACTTTTCATGGAAAATCTCATCAGGCAGTGGAACAGGCTGTGTAGGAAAGTGGTTGAATCCCCATCCCTGGAGGTATTTAAAAGACATGTGGATGTCAAGTTTTAGTGGTGGACTTGGCAGTGCTGGGTTTGTGGTTGGACTCAACAATCTTAAAGGTCTTTTCCAACCTAGATGATCATATGATTCTATGAAATTAAAAGCCAGGAATGATACAAGAAGAGTGAAAATCCTGTTAGAGTAAGTTAATTAATTTGACTTGTGTTGATTATTGTTTGGGTTTGGTCTAGATTAGGATATCTTAGACTGGTATAGTGTGGCTTGTTTTCTCGAGGGTTTCCTTCAGTTAATTTTTTTTTAACAGATTTAACTAATTAGATTTTGGTTTTAGTACTAGAAAGGATTTTATTTAGCAGTAGGCCCTTAGAAAGCTCTTTGAAAAGACAAAAAAAAAAAAAAAATTCCCTTCCTGAAGAAGGATTTTGACTTCTTTAAGTTCAAGTCATTAGTAAAACATTAATTCAGTGAGCTTGATACACCATTGCCCTGAATGTTTGCCAGGATTCCAATCTCAGTAACTCTTAAGTACCAGTGTAGCACTTCTGTCACTGCTGTGTAATGCACATTTTCTTCAAGACTATAGGAATGCTGTTACCATACACTTTGCTGCCTCTCTAGAGCTTTGTAGTTAGGGAATAACGTAATAATTAGAGAGGGAATTGTAAAGATGCCTTTAAAGAAACATTTGAAGCCTCATTCAAAGCCCAGTGCCTCCAGTGAGGCTCTTTGTGCCTTGAGGTTTTTGGTTTGATCCTCCATTGCTGAAATCTGTGAGATTTTTTTTTTTCTTCACCCACTACTGTGGTGTTCAAGAGCAGGTTGTGCAAGATAAGATTCTCATAGCTAAAAGCATGCTGTTATTCAGTGTCCCTAAAACTATTTTGCTGCAGAAGTTTTTATTTTAGGGCCTTCGAAGTATTTGATTTCTTATTCTGATGTCTGATTTTTAGGCAGAACTTGTGAGCTCAAGAGCCTGAGACACTGTAGCCAGTTAAAAAAACCCCACTGAAGTACTCTGTATATTATTTCAAGACTTTCTGGGGCTTTGTGCTGAATTCAGTCAATGTCTGTGTTCAAACCGGCTCACCATGACTGTAGGGGATTTGTAGTACTGTGTGCCTAAGTACATCCCTCCTGCGGGAGTTGCACTGAGAGTGTTTTGGACAGAAATATAAGATCCTAGTGAAAAGGAAACTGGTTGATACCTTTTTTTTTTCCCTAACAGATGCAAAGTGCATCACGCTCAACTTCTTCTTTAGGTATAGATGATGCAGTGTTGTATATTTAAAATCCAAATGACAGAACTTCTCTAGTGTGCATTTTGGGTGGGATTTTGTTCTGGATTCATCCTAATCAAGTGGAGGTCCCTAAAGTGCTGAATTAACAGCCATAATAAATTTAGGTTTCTTTCATAACCTTGAGGATGAGTAGATTTAAATGTGGTATAGTAACAATTGCTCTGAAATTTAATCCAATTTTACCCATAGTTTCCTTTTCACGTGTACTTAGAATTGCATAAATCATGTAAGTATTAAACAGAGCAGTATTCTGCACTGGCAAGGTGTACATTTTAATTGGTGAAGTGGACATTTTCAAGCTTATTGGCTGATTTGGGCATTACCCTAAACATAGGGAAGGACATGAGATTGCAGTGTCTCACTTATTAAACCATTGCATGTAGTTTTTGTTGCAGATATTTGAGACCTGTGCTCAATTTTCTGTGCTGCCTGAGGAATCTTTAATAGATATTTCCTACAAAACTGCTGTTACCTTTAGGCTATAGGAAATGTGAGTTAGCCTGTGCTCCTGCAGAATCCTGTTGTTTGTACACCTGTGGCAAGTGGGAATGAGACAAAGCAAAGCATCACTTCTGCAACTGTTTTGTCACCAATAGAAAAACAAGGCAAGAAGAGGAAAGAGAAGTTGGACTAGACAGACTTTATGCATTAAATTGGAGTTTTATGACTGCCGTGGTTGAAGTGGCCTAAAAATGAGGGATTTTAATCTTGGCATTGGGATCCATCAGCCAGTCCATGAACTCAAATATTTTCATATAGCTCTCATTTCCCCCCACCACTTAAAGACAGGCAGAAGGTCATTTAGCAGTATGTCATGCAGGTATTGTACTAATAGCATAGCAGAGTCCTGTGTGTCGTTTTAAGCTGCGCAGTTACACTATGCTTGGTTCTTATTTTAAAATATACTACTTCAGACCCGCTGAAGGACCACAACTGAGCTAGATTCAAACAAGCAGGACAATTTTTCACCAGCATTGTTCTGCCCTGAATCATATCATGCATAATCCTCGAGTTTCAGATTATGAAGAATGGAGAAACAGATCACAACAGAAAAATGTTTTATTTGGTCATTTGTTTATTTAAGGGAAAATAACTCTTTAAAAAAAAAAAATGTATGAATGCATTTCTAGCATGTAACGAATCTTATTTTTTGTGTACCTGTTCCCCAACACACACAACCCACCAATCCACATCTCTACACCAAGGTAGTGAGCTTGCTGTGATTCCTGTATCATGTCTCCACCAACCTGAATTATGCTGCTATTTAAACTCCTTTACTGAATTGTTAGGTTCTTCAAGATTATATGATTTATTTTGAACAACGCATGAAGATATTTTTGCACCATATTCCAGTTAATGATCTGCAAATGTTTACTAAAACTTCAGGAAAGAGGATGAGACAGGGAAGAGAATTTTTTTTTTTTATGAGGTTGGTCTTTTTTTCTCTTTATTGACTCTCCTCACTGCATCCCCCAAAATAGCATTTAACTAATTTCCTTTTTCTGTCATCCAACAGAGCTGTTTCACAGAAAATTAATTTTGCTACTCTTAGTGTGCTTGAAAATTGAAAGAAGCCTCAAAAGAATCTACAGTTGAGAAATACAAATCCATTGAATGAAATGTTAGTCTTAAAGTCGTAAAAATTTCAACGTAGTGAGTATTTCAACATATTGAGTAATAAACAAATGTAGTTTTAGACTATTGGTCTCTATGTAGGTACTGCTACTACTTGAAGTAGTTTGATAATCATTGGTCAAAGGAACTCTGCTTGAAATCATATGATAAAATTATTTCCTTCCCTTGATTGCTACTGTAACTACCTATTAAAGCAAATAACCCTTAAGTATGCAACTTCTGATTTTTCATGATTCTTTATACTTCCCTTAATTACACACATAAACCAGGCTTTATTCATTGTTTTGAGGTGCCAGATTAATCTAAATATCTGAGGAGGAGCCAGCCCTGGATCTGGTTACTGAATTACTGAGATCTCAAGTGGTTGCCTTACCTTCTGATGCTGTCTGCCTCTAGGGAAACTTCATGTAACTGGGGCACCTCAGAGATTGCTCTTATATATGATGAGTCTGATTGTTGTTGAACAGCCTTCCCTTGGCTTCCACAGCTAAAAGAGAATAAACCTTCTGTTGACTTGACTTATATTTTTAGTAAGACTGTCAGGAAAGTCTTTGGGATGAAGCTGCTTTTCCTAGCTGAGACATACTTTTGCAAATGCAGATGTAACCTGATTTGACCACGCATGGCTTTGCTTAATTAGCCCCTCATCAACAGGCAATGTATTATTTAGGTAAAAAAATAGCTTCTGTACTTTTCTGCAGTTCTTCAGTTTTGTTCTTTGCATGGAATATATGCACAATGGTGCAAAAGTATGTTGTAAGACATCTATATATTCTTTGTTAAAATCTTGTGGTTTTCATACCTTTTGAGTACTTTTGAAACATAATAATTTTAGTGTCGTTTTTTCTTCAAAGTGTTAATTTTGGCTTGTGAGGTTTTTACATGATCCTGTCCACGTAGCTTAGTTATTCAGATTCATTCAGTGAACTAAGTTCCAAATACTTCCAATTTAATTCAACTTCTCTCTCTCTTTTTTTTTTTTTTTTGATGACTGCAGAAAGACTGTTGATATAGTAGGATTGAGTATTAGCTAGGAAGATAACTATAAAGAGTTAATATAAGCTTTTTTTTTCCCACAGCATTTGACATAGCAATGCATTACAACATTATCTCAAACATTTAGCAAACGCTGAGTTTCATAAAATTGACAGTTTGGACAGTTTATAATGTTTTGTTTGAAGGATTGTGGAACTTGTCAAGTTTCACAAAAGCTGGGAAGTGTCATTTCCTGAGAAGCCTTGTTTCATGAAACTTAACAGTAATGGTGATTTTGCTAAACAAAGAGTCAAAGCTGCTTCTGGTCTGCCAGCAGTTTTTGGATGCTTGATTTCTATGTTTCATTCATGTTAGGAAGTGGCATTACAAGGATCAGTGGTTGGAATTTGAATGCAGAAAAATTCAGCTTAGAGATGGGAATTAGTTTTTAAGAGCAAGTGGTCTTAACTGGTAACAGATTTTCAGGGCAAGTGGTGAATTTTGATGTCTTCAAAAACAGATATCTTACAGAAAAAACCCCCTCACCTATGAAACTGCATCCAACACAAAGTTACTAAATGGACTCCTATGTTCTCTCAATACAGAAGATCAAGGTAAATCATTACAAATGCCTCTCTTGGCCTTGAAATCAATAGAGCAGGAATTTGTAGAAACTCTCAACTATTACTGATTTTGCAAGCATCTAGAAACAGCAGCAAAGCTGTCCTGGAAACTTAGTGAGAAAAACTGAGAAGAGAATATATCATTTGCAGAAAATTCTTAGCAGTTCTGTTCTTCCAAATGGTATATTTAAGAAACAATCCTTACTCCTCCCTCCTCTAAGATCCTTAAGGAAATTAAGAAGTGCTGTTATGAAAGTCATAGAAGGACCTTTAAATCACAAAGTTGAGAAGCCAAGAATTCAAAGAAGATAAAATGAAACCTGAGTGGTACAGAACTCAAACCCTGTGGATTGTTATAGCTTTTCATATAGTCACTAGTTATTATTTGTTTAGTATTTCAACATACAATCTTATCCCTCTCCCACCTACACACATTCTTGTAAAGTATATCTTTGTAATCTTAATGTTATCTTAACATTTTTCACCTCAGGGGAGTTTTTACAAAGAATTCTATAAGTAAGCAGCATTTGGGAAAAACCAACCAAAAAGAACACAGAAACCTAACAAATTTGATCAAATTGATTTCTAAAACCTTTTGTATTTAACAGTTAAAACCCCCTAAATTTGCCAAAATTTATTTATTTTTTTATGTTCAAAACCCTGTAATGTGTCGGGTACTCCTAAAATAATATTTTATATAAATGTAGGTGACAATATTTTTATAGAATTCTATTGTTTATGCTGTTGTTCTCAGCTAGATCAGGGTTATTCTGACAAAATCAAGTGAAATAACTCCATCCTTATGTAAATGAAAGTAGAACCAGATTAGCCAGATTTCTACCCCCTTCTCAACAAAATTATTCCCACAGAGGTTATCCAACATGTGTCCTGCCTGATTAGTGTCTTGCTTGGAAGAGTTCAGCAGATCAGAGAGACACGTCATGTTCATCACACTGCTGGCTTCTCTGTGGATGTGCTGTCACATGATACCAAATGTGAGGATATGGAGGACTTTCTGCTCTGATTATGGGCTGTCTTCCTTTCCTGCTTCACTCCTGGCTTTTTTTCCCATTTAATGCTGAGGTTGCTTTGGTGAGTAGCATGGCTCACGGTTAAGTCTTGACTTTTGGATTCTTGACATGCCTGAACTGGCTTTCCACGTGAAAAAAAGCATGTATTCCTCCTTCAGTGCTTAGCTTTGCATAAATAGTTCTTTACCCTGACCATTGCTCATAGACACTGTTAGCCAGTCAGCTACACTGAGGGGAGACAGAGCATATGGTTTCAAGCAGCAGTCAGTTTTAAAATACATAAAAAAGACACATTTCTTCACCATCAGAAAGACTTCAAATTTTGATGAAAAATAATTATTTGGACGGGAAGGATGGTCAAGCGATGTTTTTACACTTCTACAGAATGCTTTTTAGGTCAACTTTTAATTCTCACTGATCACAGTATCTGAAACTACAGCTCTGAGGCCCAACCCACCTTTCTAGTATAGAACTGATAAGAGATTGTCAAGAAGCTGATAAACACATGTTTAAGGATTAAGAGTAAAATAAAGTATGTGGGGTGGGCTTTCAGTGCAAAGTGGTGTCCGTGTGTAAATGCAGATTTTCTTCCTTTTTTTTTTTTTTTCAATATCTTTTTCTCTGGGCTTTTTCTAAAATCCTTCTCTT
>WEKY01037240.1:17582-33618 GCA_013390045.1 Picathartes gymnocephalus | reverse complement strand
AGAAACACGTCACACTTCGTAAGAATCTAGGATTATGTGTGTGTTTAGTATATCATCAAGTCCTTTATTAGATGAAAATGGTGGGGGTTCCATGAATTAAACTGGAAGATTTACCTGAGTGCAGACTGGCCATTAGAATTCCCTGGAGGTGTGTTTCTCCGCACTGTGATCTGGGTCCTGGAGGAGATCTCAGGCTGCAAGTGATGCTGGTCTGCGTGTGAGTGCTCATGTTGCAGGGGTGGAGTCGGCTCACAGCATGTAGCCATCCCTGCCACGACTTCCAGTGCTGAGCTTGCTGAAGCACAGGAATGGGTTGGTTCGGCCTCACTGGACTGAGCTGCTCTGGGATGGTTTTTTTTCCCCTAAGTTTTGAGAGCCTCTGAACACACTGGTATTGAAGTGGTGTTCTTGGCTGACACAGAAGGATTCTACTCTGTCTGTCCATTCCATCCGTTCCAGTATCAGCGTACTCCAGTGACTGCTTTAGCCAGAAAAACCTAGGAATTCAGTGGTACAGGAGCCTCAGAAGGTGGGATAAGTTTTAGCAAGATGATGCAGATGCAGCAGAGTGGAGACAGACACTAGTTGAAGCAATGGCTGAAGGTTCTTTACATGGGGAGCTGAGCTTCTGGTGCAAATTGCCATGTTAGTATTCTGATCAATCTCACACTGCATCTGTTCATGACTATTCTTGTTCAGTCACATGCCTATTTTTGAAGAGATTTAAACTTTATAAGTAATCAGATGGATGACTACTTAACCAGAGCAGTTCCCCCAGACTGTCTTTTTGTTTGTGTTCTACCAAGTGATTACAGTATTAGGCATCCCTGGAAGAAATGAAGCATGATAATTAGCAATTGTACATATGGACATAGAGCTCACTGAAACTTTTTGAAAATCTGCCATGAATGCTAGTTTGCATTAGGCTGCCAAGATCTGTGGCTGATCAGATTGTTATCATCGAGTAAAACAGAGATGTTCTGTGTGGAGTTGGAGGCTTGGGAGGTGTTTTCTCTTTTGGCTGCCATATTCTTTGGCATGTGCTGCAGGCACTGATCATGAGGCCTAGAGCTTTCGTTAGGCAATTGAAAGGCAGTTTCACACTGTTTTCTATGGCCATTATAGAGGGTTAGGAGAGTACTGTTGTCATCATGTAGGCTGCTTCCAAGCAAGCAACCGAAATAAGGAATGCTTTGTGTTTTCACATCCCTGCATGGCAGGAGGAAGGGAAGCCATTGCAATGGAAATTCGTGATGCTATTAAACACTTGGCCATTTAGGTGCTTTTGGTTTTATGACAAAATGATAGTTCATGAAAATTTAGAACGAAATCTGGTTTTCCTTCCCATGTTCTTATGGGGAACAATTCAAGGGAAGAAGTCACTCAATTTTTGCTAGCAAATAAAGTGTTAAAATTAGAAATTTAAAATTAGAAATTATTAAATCAAGCAAGNAAAAAATTAAAAATAAAAATTCAAGTAGACCTAAAGCCTGGGAATAGTGCAACCCCTTACCTTACAAGACAGGTAGAGTTCTTCATTATCCTAGAAAGAGAAATTATTTTATTGTCTTCATGCTGCTTGAATTCTGCACCTGAAGCACTCAAATCTAATGGGTTTGTCACCTCTGAGCCTTGAGAAGTGGAAGTGACACCTCGCTGTATAACTGGAGATCTTGGTGCTGTTCCACAAGTCCCTTTGTACTGGACATGAGTGTGAAGTTTCACTAAAAGTTAGTGGCCTCTGAGTCACACAGATAATTTTGAAAATTTTTTCTGGTAAAGAAGAACTTCAGAGAGGAATTCAGGATTAATTATATAAGCAAGCTCACAGTTATTTGTGAGCTCAACTAATTGCTTCCACCCTGGGCTAAACTTGACCTGATGCCCTACAGAGTTGCTTGTCTATCTGCACATCATCCTCCCCAGCATGTCTCATAATTCCCTTGTTATTATTTTTTTTCCATTTTCTGGGTTTTCCCAGGCCCCTTAACCTTAACCTTGAATAATACAGAGTTAAGTGTAACTCTGTATTACTGGAACAGCACTTCAAAATTTACAAGAAAGAATAGGATGTTGGTTATACCCAGTCCTAAGTCTTAAAACTTTACGCCATCTGATTTTTCTTGTGGTGAGAGAAATGTCAGCAGACTGGTCTTTTGTCACAAGAGTGTATACAGTTACATGTGTCCTTTGTGTGATAGGATTTTTTCAGTGACCTGATTAAGGAGGCTTTTAAAAATGCATTTTTCATTTTAATAGAAAACTGATCCTACTTTAAATAATTGAAACAAAAATAACTCAAACTGAGTCCCTTCACACATATCACAGGTTTTTTTTTCCAAACTTATCTTCCCATCTCTCCCTGTCTTCACTTCAGAAGATCTTTATCTATTGTGGTTGAGGAGAAAATAGGGGGTTGGAGAAAGGCACCAGACCAGGCTGAGATTGAAATGTCTATTCAGTTTTTCAGTCAGGTTTCACCTGGCTGGTAATCTTGGGTAGAACCCCTAGTCCCTCTGTGGCAGGTCCCATTGGTATGAAATCTCCTTTTTATTGTCCTAACTTAGCCTTCAACATCTTTAAACTGTCTTTCAAGGAGGGGATTTATTTCATCTTAGATTTAGTTTAGATATATGATTTTGAGATGAGATGAATCTCGCTTTTTCCCTCTGTTGACAGAAGACACGCCTTGAAGGAACTGAAGTGTGTTGTTTATACTGACTGGACTGCTGTACTATGTCTTCAGTGTCATGGAATTTTATTAAAAATTTGTATACATAACAAACATGGAGTTGCAAATATGGATATGGGCTATAGAAATAAAAACAGGTGAGATCTGTTACGATGGGCTGCAGGCTGCAAAGCGTCAATTTGTTAGCTAGCAGGAGAAACAGCAGTGGCCGCTACAAAGAGGTGAGCTACACAGAGGGTTTCAGAGAGGATGGCCAAGATGGGGCGAGCAGCATGCAGGAAGTCTGCAGAACAGCGCTTTTACTGGAGCACACGTGGTAGAGAGCCCGGGGAGCCTCACCTTTGTACTCCTGCACAGGACTGCCCCAAGGAATTGTGTCGGAAAGACGCGTTTGATGTGTTTAGTGGAACTCTTAAGGGCTGTGATGAACACGTTTGTGCTGTTTATTATCGGCAGGCCTCGCAAAGGAATTTTCATTTTATTTGGAATCCAGGAGTGGTTTGGGGAACTGGCAGAGGGTTAGTATCTGCAAAGCTCCAAGGTATGTGAAGTGCTCAAGGTGCCTGCTCAAAGCCTCATACACTGTTTGCCAATGGCTGTGTCATGTCACTTGATGGGACATGCCAGGTCCTATGATAAAAGCTGGGCTGTGGCACTAAGCTGTTGCTGGAGAACATATATTTTAGCAGGACTGTTGATCATGGATCGCTTGTAGATTGTATTCTTGTGGCTATGTAACATAACAACCTCTCTCTCTGACAAATAAGCCAAATTCTGGTACATGGGCGTTGTGAAGCAGAAAAAGAGCCAGTGTTTGGTTCTGCAGGTGTTCAAGGTACAGGCTCAGCCGTGGGCATCGTGGAATGGGATGTATTTCCTGCTCACTTGATGAGTTCTGTGCTCACAATTAACCAACCCCTCTGTAAATAACTAAGAAGCTCCTAACAGCCTCCTGAAGTGAAGCTGGATTATGAGATGTTGCATTGGTTTTGCCCCAGATCTGGCACATTAACAATGAAGTTTTTTATTGTCTCTCCATCTCCCCATATTTTATTTTGTTTGGTGTATTTATCTGTGGCCACTGGAAAAGGGAGCTTCAGCCTATGGCACTGTGCTGTCTTCAGAATCAAGTGTGGGATGTTTGCTATATTTGGGGAAGATTTTTAGGCAACTTTGTAAAATGAAGAGATAATCACCTGGTTTTTAAAAAAAAACTTGAGTATTGCCACCATCTTTATCTGTCAGACCTGGAAATGTGGAATAAATGTTGTAAAGTATTGAAACAGAAATTACATGAAAGCTTTTGCCTTTTTAGGAAGAGTTATGCTTAAATCCTCTTAGGAGCTACATTAACATTAATACTCTTTTTCCTAGGTGGTGGCATTAGCATGCACATGAAATATATTTGTTAGCAAACTGACAGATATTTCGTGGTTACTGCCATTTCATTTCACACACATAGGTTAAACATACCACAAGCAGGGGGTTCAATTCACCTTTTTTTTTTTCTTTCCCAGCCCTTTCTAGCATAAAGTACATAAACCTTGGAAGATAATTTTTAACCTAGGAGTTACCCATTCATTAGAAGAGTTGAAAGCAGGATACATTAAGTAGTTGTTTCCTGACCTCGGAGAGAAATGCCTGGGTGCTCTCAGATCTGTGTCCAGTAATTGGTCCTACCTAGGGGGAAGAAAAGAAAAAAGAAACTACACAAACCGACTGAATGACCACTGAAGGGTGCTTCCAGAGTAATAGCTGGCTTCTGGCAATGCTCCTGTTCATGTGACATAGTTTGAAATGCCTTTCATGTTACCCAGGGGTATCTTCTACCTTAAGCTTTTAAAAGGTCATTGTTGAAAAGCAGGAATATTGATTAGTTAGTGGGCTGAGTTTTTAATCTTAGTGTTTATGTTGTGATCAAAAAATGTTAAAAGGCCTTTCAATAAATGAAAATGTGTGTGTGTGAGATTTAATTTTCTGAACTTCATTATCTACAGGTATACCAGACTGCTAATAGCAAACTTTGCTCTTTAGTTAAATTACTTAAATATTTTTTCTGCAAGTCAGGATTTTAGAGTTATCTTTAGATTGTGTCATGCCTAGGTACAAAATCTGCTAAAACTGTCAGGTTAATCCTTTTGCCTTGAGCTGGCTGCCATGGCCAGGCAGTCCATTCTGACTCTATTTAGTGTAGTTCCTCAGCTACTTGCAAAATGCCTTTGTCCAGGAGAATCATTCTGGAGTGCCTTCAGTTTTGTCCATTTTCACGTAGCCTAAACTGACTTGAATGGACTGAATGCAGTTATAATATGAATGCTCTGTCAAAGAAGAAAATAATCTTACAGCAACAAGGAATGATGCTTTTTGGAAGGTTTAGTATGTGTACTTTAAAAAGGAAGTTTTATTCTTTGACATTTTTCTTCTGCTCCTCTGAAGTTAATAAACCCCAGGATAAGTAGAAATGAGAGCATTTGCAAAATCTAGCTTTTTTCTTTTATGTAATTTGTTTGCATCGTACACTTCACGTAACTTGATTGGCATGCTGGTTTTGGCTGGGGTAGACTTAATTTTCTTCACAGTGGCTGGTATGGGACCATGTGTTATATGGGTGCTGAACACCAGGGTTGATAATATAGAGTTGTTTTTGTTACTGCTGAGCAGGGCTTACACAGAGCCAAGGCCTTTTCTGCCTTTTGGACTGCCACACTGGCAAGAAAATTGAGGGTTGAGAGGAGACACAGCCAGGACAGGTGACCCAAACTGACCAAAGGAACATTGTAGACCATGTGACATCATACTCAGTATATGACGAGAGGGAAGAAGGAGGAAGCGGGAGACATTTGGAATTACGGTGTTTGTCTTCCCAAGTCACTGTTACACGTGACGGGGCCTTGCTGTCCTGGATATGGCTGAACACCTGCCTGCCCATGGGAAGCAGGCAATTAATTCCTTGTTTTGCTCATGTGCATGGCTCTTGCTTTCCCTATTGAACAGTCTTTATCTCAACCCATTTTACCTTTCTGATTTTTATCCTGACCCCACTGGTGGGGAGTGAGGGAGCAGCTGTGTGGGGCTTGGCTGCTGTCTGGGGTTAAACCACAACAGTCCTTTTTGCCCCTAAAAAAGGGGCAAACCAAAGAAGGGAAGAAGGTAGGACTGACAAAAAGCAAAGCTGAAAAACTGCTACAGTAAGAGAAAATTTGTACCTACAAAACCAAAAATACTCAAATAGATATCATCACATGCCTATTTTGCATTTCTCTTCTATGGGAGAAGGTAAGATATGCAGTCAGAATAGGCATCAACAGCAGAGATGGAGTTTCTCAATGGGTCCTTATTTTCCTTTTGGTTTTAACCTGCACTTTCTGAGGTTAGATCATGTATCTAAAATGTTCAAGAATGTAAAATGTTGGAATGGACTTCCCTACAGGTGAGTTAATGCCTTTGAGGTCAGCCTGTAGGTGTCATCACAAGACTGAGCATCTTTGTCCAGGAGCTGTGCAGCACCCTTCCCTAATCCTGCATGCACTTGCCAGCTCATGACTAGCAGACACATCATTGCAGCACCTGAGTGTGTATTTTCTGGCTGGCAGCAGGTGCTGGCTAACAAAGTGGTTCAAAGTATAAGTCATCTACAGAGGAAATGCCACTTGCTGAGACACCTTTCCAACACACTGATTCTCCTTGAGCTCTGATGGTACTACATGGGAAGTTTAAAAGACTTTTTTTCAGTAGAGAAAGGTAACAGTGATGGCTATGGGAATTAGGAAATGGCACTGACAGTAAATTCACTAATATAAGGGCTCACCAGTGTCTTATAGATAAGATCATAGATATATTTACACCTACAGCTGCAGAATCTCACCCGTATACTGGGTTCCAGAATGGAAGGGTATATCTGAAAAAGTGTCCAATGTTAATCTTGTTCTGTCCTTGCTGAATAATAATAGAAAATTTACCACTGATTATATGAGAGGAAAAGAAGGGTTTAAAACAAAAATCCTTTCCTGAATTTTATTTTTAAAAATGCATTCCCAGTCCTCACAATCAAGCTAATTGTTTTAAGACTGAATTGCCTAAATATACATGTCTTGCAATAATCCAAGTAGAGTAGAACCAAGAGGTAGCCTTCTGGTCTCGCTGTCCCTTCACAACAATCCAGGTTTTCCATAGGTCCCAAAGCCAGCCTGCATTGATGTCTGGTTTCCATAACCATCTTAAATTGCACTAGTTGTCAGCGCTTTGGCATTTAATCACATCAATACTCAGTACACAGATCAGTATTCTTTTTCTTCTGAAATCTGTAAGCATGCTGTAGCTGTTAGCATATGTATGACCTGCCCTGTGTATGAATCTCAGTAAGTTAACACTGAGGCCCTCTCAGACAATCATCACAGAAGCAGCTGTGGTAGTTTAAGATGTCCTTGCCCTTCAGCTGTTCAGTACTAAACCACTGCTAAAGGCTGCATCTTCACACAGGATGAGAGGAGACAACAGAACTCTGCCTTTCTCTGCTTCAGGATAATGCTTACCTGAGTTACCTTAACTTGTTGATGAAGAGGCTTTAAGTTAAGCTGGTTAATTTGTGCTGGAGTAGATGAGAGAGGCTCACAAGACCTGTTGATTTATATTGCTAGAGGAAGCCTTCAGCAAAGGAGCAGAAACAAGTAGCCAAGGTATATCAGCTTCTAATACCATCTCATTCATTTCTTTAATGAATGTCTGGCTGCAACTTAAAACTAAATATAACAATTTAAACAGCTGCAGTGATATAGCTAATCTTCTTCATATGCTCACTCATGGCAATGTTTTACAGTATTGCCCCTATCCAAGACTAACTGGACACTAAAATCTCTGGCTTGCCATTTGCCATCTCTCAGGATTCTCAGCTGCCCCTGTCCAATAAATACATGTATACTGGAGTGTGACTTTAGTGCCCTGAAACCAGAAATGAAGACGCAACATTAAATGCTCTGCATTTTGCATCATAGCTTTATAAAACAGGAATTGTATTGATTCTCATGAGAGTTTACTTGAACTCAAGAATCCTTTTAGACTTTGGACACGTAGCTGCGTCTGCTATGGAATTTCCACCTGTCTGTAGTAATTCATAATCTGACTATAGCATCTAAGTTCAGTTTTCCTTGGAGTGTGCAGCATTTTGTTTGCTGCAATTTGTCCATAGCAAGTCCCATAGAAAGCAGCAGGGGCCATGGAGAGCTGCCAGGGAGATTCTGGCCCAGAGAAGAGAGAAGCCACTCTGAGAGTTTTCTGGTGTGAATGCTTGTCTGGTCACCTTTGCCAGTACTGGGGAGGACAGGTGGGAAGCACCTGCTCCCCATCTCCATTTTTTATTCCTCTATTCCCTAGTGCCAGTCCTTCCCTTCATGAGAGTACATGGTCTTTAAGGGTATCCAGTCCACAGCAGTGAGATGACTGCTTCTGTGCTACTTTTGTTATCCGAGGCAGTCTGAGAACGGGCTGACACTGGTGTCGCACTAAGGACAATTTAGCAAAAGGAAGCAAAGTATCCTGGTAGGAGGAAAGTATCAGCTTCAACAGGGAGCTTGTTATAGTAGTAGAGAGTACTGCCTGTACACGCTGCAATAAAACAAACTTACTGGTTGCTTGCCATAAATTGCTTTCTTGGTGCTCTTTCTTCCCAATCTTTTAGGCTGCCTGATAATAACCTACTTGTGATAATTCTTGTATAAAATGAAATGTCTTGTGTCATAGTCTCTCTGTTATTTTTTGCAGGAACTTCATTTTTATTACTAGAGACCAATTTGACATTTTGACGTTTTGCAAATTTCATGTTTATTTCGGTGCCTGAGTTGACTGTTTGGTAAAGACGTTAGTCCTAAATGTACAAATAACACCAACAAATCTCTTTAAAATGCGGGCTATTGCTATTGAAGCTGTCACTTCAAGAAATATGATAAGATTACAAGGTCAATCACAACAGAGGCTTTGTTAAATGAAAACATATATGACACGATGAAGCATCCGGCATAAAGTTTTATTGTCAGTTTGTTTAATTTGTAAAACTGCTTCATGACCATTTTGCAATATACACAGTATTTGCATGCTGTCTTTAATTTCCCTTATCAATCAAATAATGTCAACTCTTCTCTTTCCTTCCCCTATGTTATGCCTGCAGTTGCATAAGGAGTACAAAGATGTTGCTTGTGGTAAAATCATGCTACTGTCAGCACAAGGCAAGTTGGAGTGGAGAATGGAGACTGCATTTTAGCAGCAGTTTTCTGGCAGAGGATTAATAATCTACTATTAAATAGAAATGGATATCTGAAAGTTTTACAAATTACATGGTTTCGAAAACCCATTGAAAGGGCATTAAAAAGATTTACAGCTGAACAGATGTCCTATATGGTATTCAGCTGTCTTGAAATAAGAATGGATAAACCAAAAAACTTCAGAAATCTTTTGGGAACTGGGAAATAGAGCTTGAAAACCATAGCATATGCAGAAATTTGTGGAACTTCCTGTTAGTGACTGAGTCTATTGATAGCTCTCTGTGCTGTCAGTGTTACTTTATATTCCAATTTTTTGTTTGTTGATAATCATAGTTAACATTTACAGGATTCATTGTAATATTTTTAGGTTTAGGAATCTGGCTTGATGGATAAACTGTCAGGTTCATTTAAGATGTGAGCCTGTGGAGATGGCAAAGAGCATGTATTCCCAATAAAGCACAGAGCACTGCACTGGGACAGGGAAGCAGCCCTACAGAACATGTCAGGACATGAGTGATGGTGTGGCTGTTCTCTTCTGTCTTGGTTCTTACTGCACTCCCCCCCTGCCCCTTCCCTGTAGTATCCAAACACCTTTCAGTAGTACATGAGCAAACACGATTAGCATCTGTCACAAAATATTCTTTCTTTCATCCTTTCCTTGGGGCAGAATTGTATGTGCAGTGTTACCTAGCACATCTTTTTTTTTAATGTATTTGTTGTGTTATTATATGTTTGTTGAAGAGAAATCAAAGGTGTATACTCTGACTCAAATTAGAAGATTTGTGATGGTTCTTTATTCCTGCGGGGAGTTCATTTCACAAACTCAAACCAGCTCCCAAGCAAGCTGTGTTTCCTGCACAGACAGGCTTTACCTTCAGGTGAAAATAAAAAAATCTATTATGCCTGAGGAGTATTGACTAGTCAGTTGAACTGGAGCTTTAAGCAGTGCTTTAAATATGCTCAGCCTAGAATAATGAGCCCCTTAAAAGAATGGTTTTTTGGTTTAAACATAAGTCAGAGGTCACTGTGAAGTCATCAAAAACTGTTTAACAAAAAGACTGGAGACACTCTTTAAGGTCTCTGTTGGTCAGATGAATAGGCATGTTTGGTTATCATTTAGCATTCTCTGTTGACCGAAGGACACATGTTAGAGATATATCACATCACTGTGACCATGAGAAGAGAGATAAAAACAAGTATAGCCTTTTTTTCTGTAATTAATGATAAATTCAAAGCCTTGCCCCATGACATAATCCTTCTTTTTTCCTTCAAACATAAAAGAAAAGAAAACCTATTCTTGATACATTATTACAACCAAAATTAAGCCTAAGTTACCATCGTCAAAATCAGAAATAGGCCAAGTACACATTCATTTTTCA
Organism: Picathartes gymnocephalus; assembly: GCA_013390045.1. NCBI lineage: Eukaryota > Metazoa > Chordata > Aves > Passeriformes > Picathartidae > Picathartes > Picathartes gymnocephalus. The sequence continues at coordinate 23,293 of WEKY01037240.1, read as the reverse complement.
AAGTTAGTATTTTGGACACGATGAAATTTAGTTTCAGTTCTGGCCCATCACAAAACCTGATTTAAAGCTTACAGGCAAAATACAGCTCTGTGGTAAAAACACTTGCTCTCAAATGTTCAATCCAATATGTTCTTCCTTACACTTTCTTTAGAGATGCCACCTCTCATGCAGTGATATCTACAAACAGTGCTTCCTGCCATCTCTTTGCTCATAACTTTGCCCTCTTCCATTCCTTCAGCATGATAAAATATCACCAATTAAGAGGAAGGTTTAAGACTGGTATAACACATACCAGATATACCTGTCTCCAAAGGGAAGTTGGTTAGTGTAGAGATTTTTTAACTCTGAATCAGGTGAGGAGATTCCTATTTATGGTTTCACAGTTATAAGATCAGCTTTCATTTATTATTGCAAAGCACCAAATTTTCAGGCTTGACTGATGTTGAAGACATGAGATTTCCTCTACTCATTGATCATGACAGGATAACTATTTTGCACATATAATCCATTCTTAGAAAGCAGACATACAGGAACATAAACCAGCTTTCACAGATTCACAGAATATTCTGAGTTGGAAGGGAGGATAAGGATCATCAAGACCAGCTCTTAAGTAAATGGCCTATACAGGGATTGAACCCACAATTCTGGTGTTATTAACACCATGCTCTAACCAACTGAGCTCATCTCAGTTTTATTTGAAAGTATACTCAAGGTCATTTCAGCTACTTCATTTCTAATAGCTGATTACAGTTTTGAGAGAAGTCGGTTGTATTGTGCAGAGGCAGAGTCTGCTTTAGTGGTTTCAGTCTCTGCAGGAAAAAAACAGTAAATTCTTTTGTTCCCTGTTGGTATCTGGTGGCTGTGTAGATGTTACTGTAGAGATAATTCTGTCTCCAAAGTGTGAAAGCCCAAAAATGAGGGCTAGTGTCCCCATTTATCCCAGAACTTACACGTCACCTACAATGCTTTTACATCTTTAGTCAGTTACTGGCTAAAAAAAAATAAATATTAGAGTTGTTTTGTAGTTCCTTACTTGACTGTATTATTAGAGCCACAGTTAACCTTTCTCCCCGCATTGTTCAAATGAACACGTGCTGCCAATATTTTGGAGTATAAAATCATTGTTAATACTGTGCTCTCCATAGGTTCAGAAAATATTTTTCATCCTCTAAGTATTTAGAACAGTCACTGGAAGCACTAATATAAAGACAGGACATTGATTTTCCTAATGAAAATCAAAACTCTTTATATGTGTTTCCAAACTCTACTATAGGAGTAACCCGCAATCAATTTCTTTCTGAATAATTTATCCTTAGTAGAAGTATATAGTTTGAAAACTTAGTGACTGGTTGACCTTACACTTAAAATCCTACTTACTGAAAAAGGAAATTGTTTCGTTTTGTCTTGTCCTGTCTTGTTTTTTAATGGTATTATGCTTGCATGGGGTGGGGGGGGGGGAAAGTTGGTGAGAAATTAAGTTTGCATGTCTGCATTTATATTCTGGTGAGTGGCATCCCTGCCCATGGCAGCAGGGTTGAAACAAAATTATTTTTATGGCCCCTTCCAACCCAATCCAAACCGTTCTGTGAAAGAGCTCTCACAACTTCTTCGTGCCTTTAGGTTAACACTCATGTTATTGATGCGCAATTTGAAAGCTGTAGTTTGTATACGGTTTTATGTTGACATCCTACCCACTTGATAGATAGGAGGGTAATTACATAAGACTACACCACTTGGGCTTCTAGAAGTAAGGTTTTTTCCTTCTCCTCTCCATCTATGTTCAGGGAACATCTGAGATTCCTACAGTTGTACTCCCGTCACAATGCTGCTGTATAAGACAAGGTCTTATATGTTCCAGTGTTTGCCAAGCAAAGCTATAAAATTCCCCATTTTAAGCAGAACGGCAACAAGAAGCCTTTTTTGTGTGTGTATTTGGCTTTATTAGCTAGATGTATTGTGTATTTAATATTTGGATTTTTCAATATAATCCAGAAAATATTTCACAGGGTTTCTTGTATTTAAAAATACAAAATAGTTATGTATGAAAGAAAGCAAAAGCTGAAAATGGTACTGGAAGCTACTCTGCAGGTTTGTAAGATTTATCTGTAATTAACAAATAGCAAAACTGATAAATACCTGATAAAGTTTTTGTACCTAAATGGCCAGTGAGATAATAACATAATAAAGCCAGTTGGTCTTGGTGTTGATCATTATGTTTATTATAATGAGGTACCAAAAAGTCACACTCGTGCCCCTTATCTTTCAGATTTATTGCTGTTTTTTTCATGTTATTTCCTATATGTCTGGAATGATTGCCATCACTTTTTGTGTGTGGACTGTACATGTTTTAAAGATGAATTCTTACATGCTCCTAATGTTACGAAGCAGGAAGCAAGCCTTGCTTTGTTGCAGGCTCAGATTAATCTATAAAAAAGGGCCATTGAATCAGATGTTCTTTCCATACTTTCCATGATTTTTGTGCTAGAGAATATGGAGATTCTCTTGAATGCACTGTCAGGTACTGTTAAAACATCTCTGCATTTAAAACTAACTTTAACAAACATGAAGTTGTGAGAGTTTAATTGGTGCAAGATGTTACTGTGAAATTTATTTTGCATGTGTGTGTCTTAGTTACATTTACTGTAACTCAATCAAGAAGAAGAAAGAAAACTAAAGAACACATTGTTCAGATTCATCTTACTCTCAGTGCATTTTCTTCCCTGTGTCTGCCCTGGTCTCTGTCACAGTCAGGCAGATCTTTTTATTCTCTAATACAGAAATAAATAATGAAAAAAGGGTTTTCCAGCAAACATCTGTGTCTGGGTCAATCATTCACATTACTTATCTATATGAATACTTCAATATGCATAAGATTACTATACTGAAAGAGGTCACTTGTGTTTTTGCAGGGCTAGTGTCATAAAATCACATAATTGTAGAATAGTTTGGGTTGGAAGTTACCTTAAAGATTGTTCTAACCCCTCTGCCATAGTCTGGGACACTTTCCACTAGCCCAGGTTGCTAAGAGCTTCATGCAACCTGGCCTTGAACACTTCCAGGGACAGGGCATCCACAGCTTCCCTGAGCAACCTGTGCCATCTCACCACCCTCACAGTAAAGAATTTCTTCCTGATGTCAAATCTAAGCCCGCTGTTTTACAGTTTAAAGCCATTCCCCGTTGCCTATCACTACATGCCCTTATAAAAACTCCCTCTCCAGTTTTCATGTATATATAGTACATATGGAAGGGGCACTCAACTGAAGCATTACAGAAAGGGGAAATAATACACAGATCTTGATTTTCAGATGAGACCTGTATTCCTTGTCCTTTATTCGTCTGTGAGCTCAAGATGTTGAATGGTTTAGTAAATAGGATACAATTATGGACACTTGCAGAAGACTCCCTTAACACATTTCTCAAGATAAGGAAGTCTGTGAAAACAAAGTATATTTTTAATTTCCTAATACTTATCTAGATTTTTATATTTAACATGTTGGTATAAGTGAAATCAAACAAAACCAGGATTCTGTCCATTTAGTTTCTTTTTTAAATTATACATTCACTTTAGTATTCATTCTAGTGGGTGCTTTGTGCTAAGTTTGTGTGTTTTTAGGTAGATATCTGTCAGTGTGTATATAAAGTAAGAATTTAAGAGAATTAATTTTTGTAGAGGTTTAGATTTTTTGTGTATGCTTTTCCTGTTAGGACATCAAATCTTCATTTTGTGGAGTGACTGTTTACCTTTAAAGGGGATGGCTGGTGGGCAGTTAGATGCAAGGTAGTGTCTCAAAAATGTACAAAAGGAGCTTTCAGAAAGCTCTGGCCTTCAGTCATATTAGTGTCCTGACCTATGGGTCTGATGGAAATGGACCTTATCAGAAATCCTGGTTATCTGTAGGAATAACCTTGGGAAGTACTGTAAGGCAGGAAGCATTGTAAGGCAGGAACCTTTATGACCTCTTTAAATGGTTGCCACAACTCCTGCCTTCTGTAAGGAATCATTTTCATGTTGTGATTTGTGTCACCATCAATGTGTGTGTTGCTTGGTTTCATTCTCCGTTAGGTATCAGACATAGGGATGAAGTTGTTTCTTAGTGGAAATAACATGGAAAACTTGCTTTTCAGGTTAAGGGCCAGATTTACATTCTGACACACTGATTTATACCAGCAAGGAATGTCAGCTCTTGTTTCCAACATCAAGAGACAGTACTGCTGCCAAGCACAGCAGTCCCACTTTCTCTCCACCCCTGGTATTTATCACTGTGTTGTTGCCTCCCTTACACTGGCACAAGCACTGTTACTGCTGTGCCATGAACTCTGGGTCAGGGAAAACACCCAGATTAAAATTAAACTGTTTCTTTCCGCATTTAGTTCTACTAGAGATCATTTCCCTCAAGCGGTTCCTTAAATGGCCATACAACCACTTGTGCCAGCTCCAGGGAGGGGACAGAGCAGGAGCTGGGACTGAGAGCCTGTGGGGGAACAGGGAGTCCTTGATTGCTTAGTCAGTGCTTAGTCCGTGTGTGCTGGATGCATGCAGGCAGCTGTGACTCAGGGATGCATTTTCAGTCAGTTTTCTCCAATCTGATACCAACACTAAAATGGATACTGCCTCCTTCAGAACATGTCCTGTTCTGAGATGTGTTCCCTGTCCTGTTTGCCTATTGCTTCAGGCTACCTGTTCAATGCAGGCAAACATCCACACATGCATCTCAAAGATATGGTGCCAAGAGGTAGGGTTTGCAAATTTCCCTTTTAGCAGTAGAGTCAGATGCCATGTAACATGTTTGTTTTTCAGTCTGCATACTCCCCTCTCTGAGGACAGTTTTACGTGTAGTTTGTGTTAGATTGAAGACAGATGAAGTTAGATAACTAAATGCAGGTTTCGGAATGTGTCTAGTTGTCAAAGGTTCCATTGTGGTCCATGAAAAACTAGATGGTACAGTTTGGAATTACAAAACTATTCGGCCAATGCAAGTGTCTTCTTTATGATGAGCTGAATATCTCTCCAGACACTGTTGGGCATGTTTCAGTTCCCTCAGCATAGAACCAAGCGTACTATGAGGGCTCCAGCCAACCTGCCTGACCTCTGTCTAACCCTGCTGAAGGGCATGAGTTTCCTGTTAATCATGTGTGATATTTGCCAGCTGTCTGCAGATGTCTCAGATACCTTAAAGGGTCTCAAATCACCCTAAATACCTATCTTCAGACAGTAGGATACAAATTCACTGACTAGTCTTCCCTGGATATAATGGATGCTTAAGATAACTATCTTAGAATGCAGACATCTACCTCATCCAAAGTTAGGTGAAGCAAATCTCAATAAATGCTTTTCAAAAAAACCTGTCCAACATAGCATGAGTGTAATTTCTCTCTGGAAATGGAATGGAGAGCTCTTAAGAGAAACTGGACAAAGGCTTCCACCTTATGCTGGCAAGAACAGTGAAGGAACTGAAGTTACTAAAACCATCAGGTCTACAGCCTAGATCACTCCTAAAAGGGCAAGGATTTGGGTTGTGATTATAACTATGTGTTGCATGTAGCTCAGAGTTATAATTCTACTTAGACAGTGAGGTGTAAGTGTTGTTATTCCAGTAAAGGGTAGCACAAGTATAGAGGTTCAGTGGAGAGAATAGATAAAGGAATTCCACAGACATCAAGAAAAGTTTTCTGCTCAGGATAGCCATCACTTTTTTTTTTTTTTTTTTTT
>WEKY01037240.1:0-17576 GCA_013390045.1 Picathartes gymnocephalus | reverse complement strand
TTTTTTTTCTTTTTTTCAGAACATTGCTCTTTACAGTCTCTTTACTTACTGGGATATTTCTAGTGAGTCAGAGGCTGTGTGGAACCAGCAGTGTCCACAGCCAGTGTAGTGTCTGGGCCAAAGGCTCAATGGACTGCAGGTCAAAGTCTGACTAATGGGAGAAGAAAGGTCAGTGAGATATACCAACTTAAACTGCAGTATTGAAGGTAGGAGAGAATGCCTGACATTACTGTGTTGTTTTCACAGAATGTATTTTTCCCTTCAGAACAGGGTGCTTAGTCTTGGTTTACTGACAGAATGTGAAGTTTTCGTTATGTGTCTTGGGAAAATGTATGAACTGATTTCTCTTGTGTGTACTGTGGAAGCCTGCTGCAGTCCTGGACTAAGTTCATGAAGAATTGCTCTTGGAATTGCTTCTTAGAGGGGCTGGAGTGTGAGTCAGGTAGAATGGAACCATTAACACATAAAAAAATTACTCTGGAGATCTGCAGTATATTTCACTTCATCCAGCAAAATACTATTACTATCCATAATTGTAATATTATTATCCGTGTTACTGATTTACTTTAAACAGTCAAAGAGAATTAATCCTCAGCCTGTTACATAGGTTCTTCCAGCCCTGAATGAAGATTTGAATTCTCTGTAAGATGAAAAATAAATCCCAATGCATAACTTCAACATTAAAAAATGGTAAATTTGTGTGGGTATGGTGCTGTGAGCACATTTATTCCCATTTATGTTGGTGATCTGAAGTGAATATCACTGGTAAGCAGCTACGACAGTTTCTGTGATGGCAGAGAAGCACAAAAACTGGACCATGTCTTTATCTTAATGAGCAGTTGTTGCTTTGTTTACTCAGCTGAGCTGCAGAATGAGACTGATTTTGAATACAGAGTGAAGGCACTGTACTCAATGAAGTTTAACTGAGTGTTCAGGCTGTGTGCATTTTTACATAAGTCTGTGTGTATGTATCTATAGGGACTTATGTATGCGTATATAATTCTTTTGATAATATATATAGAGAGAGAAAGAGACTTTCATTGTAGGAACGTATTAAAGAATAGTCCATGAAAGTAGTGTGTCTTAATTTTCTTTTTTAATCTAACTGTGTAAAAAGAACACCTGCTTAAGTTCACCAGGTGAAATGCACATGGCTTCTTGAAAATACATAACTGCTGGGAAGAAATTCAGATTCTTCCCAAAACTTATATGAAAAGTGTAAATCTCCATGGTCAAAAAATGTGGTGTCAATCATTTGAGCATTTCAGGTAAAATTCTTTAGCATTAATTATATTCTCCATATTCCACACAAATTACCCTTAATACATTGGTCTTAACTCATCCTGTTAACTCATATTAACTTATAAATTAATATTTATACTGCATTGTCTGCTGATGGCTTCACACTGGCTATTGGGCAGATTCAAGCTGTAGAAATGAATGCTGGCCCTGAGTTCACTGCTGGTGTTTGCAGTACAGTGGTGAAGTGCTAGGAATGGAGGGAATTATAGAAATAGTATTCTCTAAAACATGCATGTTTATAATTTTTCTTCTCCCATATTAATAAAAATATTCTGGTATCGATTAGAATATATAAATATTATACTTTCTACAGTCAAGAGATTTATAGCTTGTTGAATATGTCTCTGAAAGAACTCTAAGCACTATAAGCTATTTGCTTGACATGCTATTTAATTTTCATAGGAAAGTAATGAAAGTTTTCACTGTTCTATTATTGACCCAAATAATGCCAATTTCTTGACTACTGTCAGAACATTTTGTGTATTGACTCAAATATAGAACTGTACAATCAAGGTTGGAAAAGACCTCCAAGATTATAGAATCCAGCTTTCAACTGAACATCACCATGTCAACTAAGTGCCATGTCCAGTCATTTCTGGAATATTTCCAGGGATGGTGACTCCACCAGCACCTCAGACAACCTATACCTGATCACCCTTTCATTGGAAGAAAATTTTTCATGATGTCATGGATGAACCTCCCTTGGTACAGTTTGAGGCCATTTCCTCTTGTCCTGTCACTTATGCTTGAAAGAAGAGGCCAATCCTCACCTGGCTACAACCTCCTTTCAGGCAGGTGTAGAGAGTGATAAGGTCACCCCTGAGCTTCCTCTTTTTCGGACTAAACACCCCCAGCTCCCTCAGTCACTCCTTATATGATTTACTCTCTAGACCCCTTCGCCAGCTCCATTGCCCTTCTCTGGACACCCTCCAGCACCTCAATGTCTTTCCTGTAGCGCGGGGCCCAGAACTGGACACAGGATTTGAGGTGTGGCCTCACCAGTGCCGAGTACAGGGGAACACTCCCTGCCCTGGTCCTGCTGGCCACACCATTGCTGGTACAGGCCAAGGTGCCATTGGCCTTCTTGGCCAGCTGGGCATGCTCTGGCTCATGTTCAGCTGCTGTTGACCAGCACCCCCAGGGCCTTTTCTGCCAGGCAGTTTTCCAGACGCTCTACCCCAGCCTGCATGGGGTGGTTGTGACCCAAGTGCAGGACCTGGAACTTGACCTTGTTGAACCTCACGCTGTTGGCCTCAGCCCATTGATTCAGCCTGTCCAAATCCCTCTGCAGAGCCTTCCTGCCTCAAGCAGATCTGCAGCAATCTGCTGCATCATATCAGATTTAGTTGTCTTTCCATCATGCCACATTGTGATTCTTTGATATATTTTACAAAATTACACAGAATACTTGGTTACTGCTGACTTTATATATATTTATAGGGGTTCATTTGTGTGTCAACCATAGACAAAAAATTGTACAAAACATTAAATAGTAGATTGCAGAGAGCATTCAGGAATTCACAGGAATAATTCTCAGTAAGTTTTGCACTATTTGTATTAATATGGATTTGTGGGGTTTTTGTTTTTCTTTTTTTTTTTTTTTATTTTGCAGCAGTGGGTGTACAAGAACACTAAGCGACAGGGCATATTTTATCATCAAATTTGATTTGGTGTAAGCAGAAATTTAAATCTTATAAAACCAGCTTCACTCAGCAGTGTACAATATAAGAAGATGTTTACTTTAAAGTTGAAATATAGTATAGCCATACTGGAATATGCTCAAATTTCAACTGTTAATCTGGAATATTTTCTTCATTATATATATGAGTAAGAATACTGACGTGTAGTACAAATCAATATGCTTGTATGTCAAACTTCCATGTGTTTCTGCATAACATTTCCTTTATTCAGATATTGTTCCATACTTGGTAAGTGAGGAAAGAGTTAACCTGAAAGGTTATAGCTTTGCCATAGAGTGTACTGTCCAAATCTCATTCTCAAGATCTCTTAGGAAGAAAAAGTTTAACCACAGTCTGAATGAAAGTCCAGGCCCACTTTCATGCCGTGAGTTTTGCCAGCCTGTTAAATAACTGCTCTTCTTCTGCTTATCAAAATGTGACTCAGAGAAAGAAATGCCCTTTGAGGACATGGGTGTGAAAACTGGCTGTGAAATTTGTCTGATACATATGGCTGGCACATCTCTAGTTGTTGAATAATGTTAAAGGAAACCGTAAAAAAAAGGGTTGGAAGACTTGGTCTGTATTATATGTCTGTGTAAGCAGCTACTGTATTTACCCCGAGAAGGGTATGTGATGACAGACTGGGGAGAAAATGGTTTCTGTGGCCGCACATGAGTAGGAAAGAGAGAGACAAGTGTGTCCAACAGTGCACTGTCAAAAAACACTGAGAGAACCCGAGGTCAAATCTACCCTTGTTTATTTCCCTCCAGCGAAAATGAAATCTTTTCTGTCTATGGAGCAGCATCGTCCTTTACTGAGCTACTCAAGACAGAGCTTAATGAACTATCTCAGAAATCATCAGGGTTGAGGAGGCTCAGCAGAGCATCAAACTGGTAAAGCTTTGCCTCTGGCAGGGCTGAGTCATGTGGCACTATCCTTTGTGCCATGAAGAGGTACCTGCTCAACTGGAGCTTGTTTGTGTGGCTCTAACAGGATGCACATACTGTGTCTTGTCCCCATGTTCATGTGTAAAAGCATGTTAAGGTATCTAGCTGACTGTAGGTTGAAATACCTGTTCATTAAAAGAACTACAACCTAGGCCTCTTAATGTAAGCACATACTAGAGAAAATATGTCTGCGTTGAACAGGTAGTTTTTGAGACAGTACACACACATTTCAATTCATGTTTCCCTCCACTATTCTCTAACATAAGGACCTTTATCAAATTTATCCTGAAAGTTGCTCATTAACTAGAAAGTGAAAAGCAAGTGCTTTCCCATGGTTATGTTAGACTGTATTAACCTCATTATACTCCCAAGAACTTGCTCCGGGAGTATGTGAAGAGGTGAAGAACAGAGGTATTGCTTATGTCTCAGCAGCTAAGAAATCTAAAAGATATATTCATTTATTAACATGAGGTAATAATTTATGTCCATAGGATTAGAAATATGTTTGGACAAAGACGTTTCAAGGTCACAATATGTTCTCTTGAGATATTTGAGTTAAAGTGTATAATAAAACAACTTATTGTGAGATCTCTTTTGGACTACAGCACCCAGTTTTAGAATCATACCATGTTTTGGGTTTGAAAGGACCTTAAAGTTCAGCTAGTTTCAAACATTTTGTTCCATTTGGTCAAAAACCATCTATTTTATCCATTCACCAATTTTTGGACTGTTCCACCGTAGGAGGTGGAGACAAGGGCAAGGAGCCCCTGCTTTTGTAGGTGGAGATTAGTGAGAATATCCTTTTGGTCAGTTTGGATTAGCTGTCCTATTTGTGTCCCCTGCCAAGATCTTGCCACCCCCAGCTTACTGAAGGACAGCAGAATGTTGGAGGAACAGTGCTGATGTTGTGCCAGCACTGCTCAGCTGGAGCCAAAACTGGTTATCAACACCAGTGCCAAGCACAGCACTGTGAGGGCTGCTGTGGGGAAAATGAACTCCATCTCAGCCATAATATTGGTAATATTTTCTCTCTTTGAAAAGGCAGGAAACAGCGACCTAAACAGACAAGTAATTTTCTTAAATAGGCAACGTAGCAGGTGCTTCTTTGGAAAGCCATCCTTCCAAGTGACAAGATAGGACTGACCAGTAGAGTTAAAGCAGGAAAACTTCTCTTAGCACAGAGAAACCCTTAGCAGGTAGGGAGTCAAGGATATGATTTAGCAAGACTGGGCATTTGTATGAGTAAAGTTACATATGTAAATGTTAGAATGATTGAAACTTTATTATGGATCACGTAACTTTTCCAATCCATCTCTAAATTAGGAGTCACTGCCATATTTTTCTTTAGAATGTGTGGCATGGAAATGTACGTCTTTCCAGAGGTGTTAAGCAGAGTCCCAGCAACCAGTGACATTTTATATGTTGCACAGTTGTCTGTACGAAGATTAATATCTTTGCCATCCCATTTACTGCTGCTAACTCAATTTATATCCACAGCTGTTTGATCCTATAGAACAGAGAAAGAAATCCTGTGAGTGTAAGTTATGCACTTATTCACCTCTCATGGACCTCTCATTAATCAATCCTGCTAATTAAGGCCTATATTTTCTTCTAGAATTGGGGTAAGAAGAGAAAGAAGTATTCTTAAAAGATATCCAGGGGAGAGGCTTTCACAGGTAGCTCTATGGTAATCAGTAACTAGAAGGGTTTCTATAACCATCTATACTTAGCCAGAGGGCTGCCCAGGCTGATTCCATCTGAGAGGTCCTGTTAATCTCACTGAGCAACCAGTGAGATTTGTCATCTTCTCACCTTTGCCCTGTGCTCTAACCTCTGCTGTATCCTCTATTCTTCATGGCACTGTGGTCCATGGGGCTTCTGTGCCATTCCTGGAACAGGCTTCCTGAGCCCATGGGCCTTGGTCTCCAGCATGGTGTTGAATCCTACAACAAGCAGAAATCCTAACAGGTAGCAGGGGCACTGTCAGACTTAGTGGGGGGAAGAAAATAAATACTTTTAACAGCCGTGAAATCAGTTTCAAATAAGAAGTTTAACACCCCCAGCCAAAAGGAGGAGGTAGGTGATGACAGCTCAGCACTGTGTCATCAACATCGTTCAGACTGCTGCAGGCAAGAGTGTTCCCATCCACTTCCCAAGTGCCCCCCATGGCGCTGCAGCCCAGGGATCTGCCCTGGTTTGTGTCCCAGCAACCTCAGCAGCTACGGCAGGTGACATGTGGGAGTCTGAGGTCATGTCCCAACAGGTGAGCGCTATGCAGCTCCCTTTCGAGAAAGGGTGGGAGACAGCTTGCATTAAAACCTGATAAACATTTGTGCTAGCTGGCAAGTTCAAACTGCTGTGGTCGCACCTCTGCACGTTTCTGTACGAACTCTGAGGCAAAAAATGCACACTTGTGACCAGAGATACCCAGGCCTTCACCTGCCTGTATGTGATAGCCAGCAGATTTGGTGGGAGACGGATTTTACTTGACTTGGGAAAAACATTGCCTCCCTTGGGAAAAAGCTGAAGGATTTTAATTTCTCAATACATGTGGGAGAGCAGGGGTGGAAATCTTCATCAAGGATTTTTCAGAAGCTTGAGGGATGCCAAATCAACTTAAATGGCTACAACAGTAATCTCTTTTCAAGCTGAATAAAATGTGCACCATACATAAATAAGCTGTTAAAATCTGTTGTATAATAAAAGCAAATTTGATTTTAAAGATGCAATTTTTCTACTGCTGATTTTAACTTAATTGCTACTTATCTAGAAGTAGAAGTCAAGATTTCATGCAGAGAAGAGGGAGAAAGAAATCATGTTGGAAGCAACATACTATGAAGATTGAGCTGTCATAACTTCACAGTCACTTCTGTCCCCTGTGCTTTTCCTTTATGTCTGTTGAGTTTCTCTCTTGGAAAACTCACTCAAAGTGGTCATATTATTCTGGACTCTCTGCTCTTTGTTTCTGAAGTACTTTTGTGCACTTAATTTTAATATTTAAAGATATTTATGACATGGTCACTTGAATCTTTTAAGGAATCTTTGGCTTCTTCCAGTTTTATTTTTTTTCCTCCTCTTGCAATATACATTGTGACTGCAACATAGGAATTTCAGATAAAATAATACAGGAATATATTATAATTACTGCCATAGGAATATACCGTTCTGCCCATTAGGACAGACCTCAAGTAACACTATTGTCATGATATAAAAAATTAACAGATTATTGCAAAAGTATTTATTTCCTCAGCAGAACTGATATCTTTGACTACTTTGCAAGGCTTGTCTTAAGTAAAAGTGAGTTCAAAAGGAATCCTTTTTTGTTCTTGTTTATATCAACAATTTTGTATGTTTTCAGTTTTTTAATCTGCCCTTGCTGAGCACAACTAAATCACCTGCAAAAGCTGATAGGTTTGACATAGCTTAAAAAGGATGAAAGGCACCACAAAGGAGTTTCCCTGGTCAAATAATATTAAAAGTTAAGTATTTGAGATTACCTAGTACAATTACTCTGAAGTGAATTAAAAATAAATGTTAAATGACCCTGCTGGACATTTGTTCTCCTCCAGTCAGTGGGACATTTCATTTGTTGTATTGCCAGAACAGAAAAGGAATCAAAATTCAAGTCTTTGGAAGTAAATTCTTAATAACAAAAAACAGTTCAATCACTTTGACACAAAGTTAAAAAAATCCTTTCTGTATCAATGCTCAGTGAGTTATAGCAAGTCCAGTTGATAAAATGGAAACACTATTCCAACTTATTTGGAGTAGGTTTTGCAAATAACAACAAGCTCTTTAATTCCTCTTGCATACATTTTCCTCTTAAGTCTGTAAAATTTAAGATTTATGAGTTTGGATTGTGATCTGAAATGGAGGGCAATTTTCTGCAAAGACAGTGTTCAACAGCTAGAGTTGAAAAGTTCAATTATTTCTTCTTCAAGGGAAATTTGCCAGTTTGACACAAAAAACGATTTTAAAATTCACTGTGAAAAATTAGAGGCCCCAGTTTCAACTGATACCGACTCATGCACCCTGGTTTTATGCATGAGATGGATTTTGCAAGCATCAAAATATTAGGCACGTACGTAGCAGTTTGCAGTAGTGGGTTCTAAGTGAAAATGTAATTTAATGAAAAGGAAACTGGTCTATTCTTTTCTCAGAAGAGAGGAAATTCTTAAAATAGTACAATATGAAGTGAGCTAGTACTTTTGATTGTAATCATATTTCTCCTGACTCCTGCTCTATTGTAATGTATTTCATTTGTGAGGTTGCAGTAACACTTTTCTGTTATTACTCATAAATTGACTGGGGCTTAGGATGTGCCATGACCCTCAAATTTAACACTTTGTCTGAGTAGACTTTCAATGAGAGTAGTTTTCTTATGGGCTAATACACGTGTAACACTACTTTAAAGTTATAAACTAGAAAAAAAAAATCCCTGTGTGACAGTAACTAAGATGGTTGAGCTAAACCCGTTATTCTGTGAGCCGAGGAAATGAACTTTGCTTCAATTCAGCCAGAGCCTCCTGGGAGAAGTTGTCTGGCGCCACAAAACAAATCAGTAAGCAGAGACTGAAAACTATTAAGTTTATTTTAAGAATGTGTTGTCAGAGATCTAATAAATTTACTTGTTCCTGCAGGCCATGCATGTATGAAGCATTATCTAATCCAGGTGGTGTTTTTTTCCTTCAGAGGGAGGTGCAGGGTGTGGATCTTTAGGAAAAAGGTATTGTGCTTTAGGTAATATGGGCATTGTTTAATGATAGACTTGACAGCTTGAGGGGTATGTTTGGGTTTTCTCTGTTAATACTTGCAAGTCAATTTAAATTAATTTTCTCATGGAAAGTTAGTGACTACACAAAATGCTAATTAATGACAGCATGGAAATAACTTTATAGTACCAGAACAGTTCTTCTAAACCAAATACATTGCTTTTGTTGCTGTGTTTAAATATTCCAAAGATTGCTTTTAAAGTGTTTAAATTTCATAGGTTACCATATTACAGTTCAGGACCAGCTGTGTCTTTGAGTTTTCTCAGGACCCTCTTTTGACAAGAAGATGACTTAACTGGGTTTTAGTTAGCCATATAGACTGGTGGGTTGAACACACCCTTTACATTCAATGGAGTGGGTCAAATCTTTCCAGAGGGTGATCCAGGTGTTCATATCAGATGTACCTGCAGTTCCTGAAGGTGTAGTTCTTTCCATCCCTTGTGCCTAGATAGCTAGCTTAAATTAAACACACATCTTTATAGGATAATACTAGATTATATGAATCCTGCCTTTAAGGAGGCTCTCTTGTGAGGATCTCTGAGGCAGATCTCTTGACTTCACCCGTTGTGGAACAGGAGCCAGTTGATTATGTTCCCATGCTCTGGGACCCAAGCAAAACCATACAGTGTTTTGCCAGGAATGGTTATTCACTGGAAATATTGAATTAATTTGCTCTGAGTTCTTTTCTGCTCATAAGCAGTGGTCATCCTGCAGAGCTAGTGCCTTGCTTACGGCACAGAATCCAAAACCAGCAAGTGGATCTTTTGGATTCCCTAAAAATCAGTTACAAACTAAGGACTTAATATGCATAAAGACTTTCAAACACACACAGTGCTCCAGCATCTTTTTTGATGATTCAGATTGGGTTGCACTTTGCAACTTTCCTTTGAACCTTTCCTTTGCTCTTTCCTTTGAAAACTCATAGTCTGTTGGTGCAGCCAATAGACTGACAATATCCTGGCTCTTGGTGAATTAATTAGTACAGAGCTGATTTATACTGAAATTAATTTAAAGGTATGACATGAAGTGTCAGAAGAGCCAGTGCATATTTGCTTGCACAGTTTTTGTTAATGAAAAGCAGGTTAATCTCTTAATCAGAACCCGCTTAATCTCCTGCAGAAGAACTGGACATAGATTGGACTTGGGAATTCTTTAAATTTACCCAGCGTGAATCTCCAGACTGCACTTGGAGACAGCCTTAGTGACGCTTAGTTGAATTTTACGAGGATCCAAATTTAATATGCACCAGCTAACCTTGACATTCATGTCTTGTCTCAGTTCCCCTTCCTTTTTGTAACAAAGCAGCTACATGGTATTCTTTAGATATTTATTCTGCTCCCCGACTTCAGGCATTTGCTTATTCTGAGCCCTGGTAAATGTGGCCCTTCCAACTTGTTTCTTGGGCATAGACATAGAACAGAAAAAAGAGTTACAGAAACTACTGAAAGATGGAAACCGTCTGCAGTTCACTGGATACCAGCAATTATACTCCAGGCAAGCTAAGTCCGTAATGCTGGAAAGTGTGTGTTTTCTCATGAGAAGGCAGAGAAAGCATTGTTTTAGTCCATAATCATTAGGGGATAGTTTAGGGGGTTCATTTTGGCTGGTCTGCAAATACATTGAGTTACCGTGGCAGATAGAGTGCAGGTGGGTGTGGAGTTCAGCAACTCATTTTAGTGATTGGGGTCTATTTCAGTGTACTTGAAAGACACTTATAAAGGAGAAGCATTTTAAAGATTTTCTAATCAGGTGAAATCATTAGGTTACCTTATGCATTGTTAAAGTCAATTCAAAACTTTCTAGTGGCCTGTGTTACGTGCTGGGTTTACTTAGGCATTTCACTTCTGCAATTTCCATATTAAATTAAGGCAGTTTTACAGGATATTCCCTTTCTGATGGTCATAGCAGGGGGAGTAGCATATGATCGTAGAATCATAGATTCGTTTGGGTTGGAAAGGACGTTTTCAGGTCATCTAGTCCAATGATGTGCTGCCCCAATGCATTGAGAGCGGAACATTTATTGTCTGTTTTATTGCTGGGGGTGGGTGGGGGAGCAGGGTTAATAGTTTGGTAGGAAAGAAATACTTACTTGAGAGCTTTGCCTTTTTAACCTGAAGCTAAAATGTACTGGGACCATTACACAGTGCGACAAATCAAAGTTGTTGAAACTATGTGCCTTGAACTGGCCATATAAAGTCTATATATTTATTCTGACTAACAGAATCACCTAGGACTTATATGTTTCTCCTGTAGTCTGGTAAAAATAGGTTTATACTTTCCATGAATGACTAGGAAAATAGTGTGGGGAAGTGGAAAGTGCTGAGGTTCACAGGAAGCTTCATTGCTAAATAGGGTCTAAAATTTCTGCATGTCACATCAGATCTTGCTTCTAACAAAATTGTTGATGTAACTTTATCCTGGTGTATATTAACTGAGTTGACTTGACACAAAAGAGGCTAATCAAAGATTAAAAAATGGAAGAGATGTCTAAAAATTGACAATTCCCTGTTTTTCCCTCTCTCTGTATCTTTGTATTCAAGTTCAGAAGTGGATTACTGTTTTTAGATGCTTCATGTCCCTACTGCAAAGAGGAGATCCATAGGAAAGAGAAGGGTGGGGTAGTGCCAGCTTAAGTAACCCTGTCTGTATGAGGCACCAGACAGGGTCAAATATTTAGAACCAAGGAAGAAAGAGTGCAGCAGACATGCAAACAAGTCAACAAGTATTGCATTGCTGTACAGTGATCCCTGAATTGTAGGCAGACTGTTAATACATCACAGTTGCTCTGATTCTCCTTATTCACATTCTTTTGCAGTCTGTTTAGAAAGCAAAATAAGAAGAAGGAGAAAAGACCAGTAGAAAAAATTTTGAATAAATTCTTTTTTCTTAGTGCTTTATTTACTGATTGTTTCTTTCTACTCTTTCTTGTTTTTGATATATGTTCTTTGTCCTAAAAGAATTTATAGGTTGGGTTTTTTTCCCCATAAACAAGCTTAGCTAATGACTAAAGAGAGCAGATAGGGTGTACCTTGAAGCTCTGCAGGTCGCAGATAGGTGTGTTTGTACAGACATACCTTATGTGACCATGAGTCTGTGTGGCTGTGGTTATACAGGGTAGGCACTCTTTTGCTGATTCATCTCTTATTTATGCCACGAATACTCAGCAGGAAAGTCAATGTCTGCATCAAGATGCATTAATTTCTGTTGTGTCAGTAAGTGAATACTGTGGTGCATTTACATGCTGTTATTTATGAATCAGGATCTGGGGTAGCTCCTAGGGATAGCAAAGCTACAATCAGATTTTCCTTATGGAATGGCCATTTTTTATGGCCCCTCAGATCAACAGTGCTCAAGTTACATGATTTAATGGTCGAATTATTTTTATACTGTCTTTACATAGCTCCATGATCTGTGGAGAAAACTCAAAGAGATTCTTTCCTTCTCTGAGCTCTTTGCACCATGATAGAAAATTCTAACAATCTAATCTGTATTTTTTCATAGAGGATTTATAACTTTAAGATATCTGAGCAGCATGGCTGGAAAGATGAATGCTTGAATGGGAATATTAATTTAAATATTTTTCCCTTCAAGCAGTTGACTGACCAAGTCCTCTTTCCCCTCCCCTTTTATTCATGTTGTCTAACTGAAACTGATTTTTCCAGATGACTTGATCTTTTTAGGAATTTCTTGTTTGATGACCTATGCATAAATAATATACCACTGGTTTTTGGCAGGCAAACAATTTTCTGACAGGACTTCTATAAGGACCAATTCCAGGTTACATCTATCTTATCATATTCAGGCAAACGTTTTCAGTGGGTTTTGTCCTCAAAAGCCTCAGTCAGTCATGAGGTCACTTTGTGACTCACTCTAGATCCTTACCTTCAGCTCCTTAAAAAGTTTTTAAATGTGTCTCACACCTTCTCATGAATATCTCACTCTACCACCTCCCGTCTAGCATCTTCTGATTTAGCACTGCTGCACTCTGATCTCTGGCAAAATTCAGGAAACAAGTTTTCATTCCTTGCTTTAGCAGCATCTTGCCAATCACGTCTCACTGATGCAAAATTCCTTTGGATTTACCTTGTTCTAACACTGCCCTTCTTCCTTTTGTGTAGTTTTAAAAGCAGTGGCTTCCCTCTCTGGACTTCTGATGTACTACCAGCACTTGTCTGAGAGAGGAATAAAAGGAAAACTGGGGTATAGTAGCTTAATGATTTGCCCAGCAGCTAAATGTCTGACTATGCCCAAGGGCAGTGCTTGGGAGCACTGCACAAGCCATCTGCTGATAGAAATACTATTGGAGGGCAGATATTTATTTTAATAATGAACCAAATTAAAGTGGCATGTGCTATTTTATTTCCGACATTTTATAATTTCTAAAAGCCATACTCTTAATATTCTTTACAGATGTTGTATTTGTGTGGTGCTTGGCTCTATGTTGTAGCAGTTTCATCCAGATCAGGCAGGGGGGAATTCATCTTACCCAGCATTAGATGGCTGTAATAGAAGTGTCTACAATGTAAAGGGTCACAACAGAAGTTTTTAAAAGCTACTGAGGAAGAATGCACATATTATTGTATATTTCGAGGCAAAGCTAATCTCATTCAAAAATACATGCCTAAATTAAGTCATAGCCTTACAAAATGCCTCTTTCCTGGGTTTGGCTATAAAGACAGTTTAGGATTTTTAGACCCAAAATAAATACCTGAAATTAGGTAAGATATATATCATATGCTTCCTGTTCTGTCTTGTTAGAGGTCTGTAGTAATAGTAATAATAATAATAATAATAGTAGTAGTAGCAGCAGCAGCTAATAAGAAGAAGAGCAGTGGTTTTATTCTTTGGGACAGTGGACTGTGAAATGGCTTGTATAAAGTAGAAAACCTGTCATCTGACCATGAAAAAAAAGCACAAAATGAAGACAAAGGTCTAAAATACATATATTCTTTTCTTAAAATTTTAAAGCTGATGGGTTTGGTATTGCACATTCTAAAATGTAAACCTTATCTATTTCAGGGACAGCAGTAGTTCTGTAAAAATGAAGGCTTGCTGTAACCCCCTTAGAAATACACTTTTTTGTTCGGTGGTTGAGGTTTTTTTATTCTAGGAATAAAAATGGAAAGAAACAAGAAATAGCAAAGAAAGCAAGAAACAGGTGGAATGAAGACAATACTAAATCTTTTTTTATTGGCTTTCTTGTATTTTTTTCTTCCTAAATTTTATTCATAAGAGACCTGTATGTAAGATGTAGATTGTGTGCCTTTGTCCACAGCACATTTAACCTTCTGTTTGGATAAGACAACAAATTATGCCAGATTTTATTTTGCTTTCTATCCTCTGGTTAGAATATCTTGTGTCTAAAAGGATGCAAACTCTGCTAAAAAATTTTCCTTTACCTGGGCCGTTTCCAGTATCTGACATTCTCATTGGTAGTAATCCCATGCATCGGTATTTCTTCTCATTAGTGGTCCTAATAGGTTCTCTCTCCTCTAATAGACAATAAATTTCCATTCTTTTTTATCTACAAAACTTTTAACCTCCTACTAAATTATGGTCAAATTGGACAGTGTGTTCTAGGGTGGCACTCAAATGGCTTTTCTCAGTGGATAAGAGAGCAAGATGTATTGGGTTACATTTGTCCCCAGAAACTAATGGCAAGACATAACATATGGCTAACCTAATGTAAGTGCTGTTGTAGTTACTGCTGTAACACTATAGCTGCTGGTTCTCTGAGGTGCTCATTAGTTTTTGATATGTGTGTTTGTAGTCTTCCCCTTTGTCAGTAACAACGGAGATCAAAAGAGCAGAAAGGAGCAGGGTGAGGAGTGCAGGAAGACACTCCATACGCATTTCCCTCCTTTCATTTGCACAGTACCTTTGCCTCCATGTGAGATTGCACAACTGTACTTCCTGGGATTTTCTAGTAGGCAGGTCAATAAAGAAACATAGAGGCTTATCTTTTAAGCAAACTGAAAGCATGTGGAGTGGCTGCCTCATTTTTCAAGAATGGAAGAAACTGGAAGGAATAAACCAACCTTCATTTGTCTCTTCCACCACTAGTTAAGCCAGTAATTAATTTAAACACTTAGATATATCTCTCTAATTAAAGAAATTACTTTTTCCACTGGCTTGGGTACAGAAGTGTTAATTTCTAAAGGAAATTTCTTGCACCTTTAAGACAGTTGTTACCTGAGCAAACCTTGTTCTGTAGCAGCACCTTGTGGGGAGGAAATCAGACTACAGCCTCCCGCACAGGCCAGCGTTCCCAGAAGACAGTTGCCGAGTGCGCACCTGCCGTCAATGAGCTGAGCAGCTTATTTTATTATTGCTAGAGAACTTAGAGGATTCTAGAGCAATAAAAAACATATCTATTAGGATGTTACACAGAAGGCATCCAAAATACATTTTTATTAATTCTTTATCTTTTTCTCTTGATAAATAAGAAAATTAGGGTACTATGTTTGTATGCATCTAAGATAAAATTTACTCCTATGTGTAGCAAATGTGTTATGGTTGAGTTCTTTACTTGTTATTTCTTTAAAACCTTTGGACTGTGATGTTCTGATAGACACACATCCTACCCAGGATACAAGGTTGTATTAACATCAAAAGACAAAGTAATCTTTAACAAAAAAGAAAAGTTACAATTATGTTTTTATAATTTTATTTTGCAGGAGGCAACAAGCTGAAGAATCAACATTTTCGCCTAAACTGGGCATGGATCTCCTTAGAAAAGGAGTATTACTTAGTAAATGAAGATTCCAAGTACCTTGATGTTGTTCTTAAACGGAGAGGTTACCTGGGAGAAACCTCTTTCATAAGTAAGTTCAATTCTAACCTTACCAGTTGCTTCTATAAATCACTACCCAGACAGTTGATATAATGTATCAATACAACTATATCCTATTACTGCTGTTTCATGATAAACAAACTAATTCAAAGCAATATGTTTATTTATTAAAGAGTGTATCTTTTATTATGCTATGTATATGATTTCTTTAGTTATATAATGAAATTTTCCCTTTTGTGGTTTTTTTTTTTTTGTCTTCTGCAATTAATTGTTGACTAAACAATCCAAGACACAGTCCTTCTTTCCTTGATTTGATTAATACCGCTGTTTATTTGTTTCACAGAATACGGTTCCTGTCCAGATCTTCTTTTCCCTATAATGAAAAAATAGAGTTGTAGCAAATGAAAAGACAACAATATACATATATCATTTTCCAGGAAGACTGTTGTGAGCTGGTCTGACCAGCCCCTACAAGCAATAGGCTTGTTTTCTTCACTCAGTGTTGGCAGTCAACTGAGGCTGATACAGGAGGTGTTGAAAACTGTTTGCAGTGTCTGGGGAGTGAAAAGGTGAAAAAGAGGTTGTGTTAGCACATTCTGCAACCTCACACCCTCCTCTGATGCATTTGCACCAGGGAACATTATCCTTGTACAATTTCACGTTGAAACCTATGGTAAGCTTACACTGCCTAGAGAAAACACTCAATTTAAAGCTTTTTTTTTTGCAGAGATATGTGAGCAGTTACCTGGCAAGTTTCTGTTTAGGGCTTTATCTGGTTAAAAATCTGAGTTTCAGGTAGTGAGATGCTGTCAGGACACCGATTTTGGCATGAGATTTAGGGGATATAGACCTGAACTAACAGGATCTAACTTAAAGGATGCTGTTTTGAACAGTGAACTGACTTTCATAATAAATTTATTTTAAAGAAAGGAAATGAATGGAAGACATAAATACATAGTTAAGGATGTCTGGTTTAAATTAATTACTGGTACTGAATAACTGATACTGATGTGACTGGTACTGAATAACTGATACTGATGTGACTTCTTCTCCTTCAGGTAGAATGTTTACAGAATTTTCTGACTGTGGATTCAAGGTCAGTTTCAGAATTGAGCTGACTGAAAATCACAAAACCATTTTGAATAACTTGCCTCTGACTACCTTAATCCTGCAAATGGAACTACAGAATTGGAATGAGCATAAAAGATACTGGTCAAGATGCTTACTGGCCTTTGTGTTCCATATGCAGTGCCAAAGTGGCTGAAGGTTTATAGGTTATACAAAATTGGGTATGACTTAGGATGAGGCACAAACCTGAAGACAGAAAGACAAGGTTGTTGGGAAAGGTTGTGTCTTTCAATACATTAAATAATGCAGTTGGAAGAAACAGTCAGAGAAGGGAGAAGTTTGAAGGGTTGTTTTTTTTTTTCTGAAAACCTGAGAAAAGCCTTTAAGATTTCAGTGGTACTGTGGGATATAAACAAGGCCAAGCGCATGAGTTGCAGACAGTTCTGAAATACTGTCTAATTTCCATGAGGGTCTGTCAGACAGCCTTATATGGGAGTGAAATGCCTGTGAAAACCTGTTCTAGAGCAGTCTGAATCTGAGGCTGAAAGGTCTGTGCCATCTCTGTGGATTGAGTTGATTGAGTTTTATCTCATGGACTTGCAGCTTCAACTTCACTTGAACTTAATGATTATCATTATGCAGACACAGAAATAAGAGGATAATAGTTTTTAAAAACGCTTATTGTGATGGCAGTGAGAGTAATGCTTCAGGTTTGCATCTTCTTTCATTTTTACCCAGTATATTTTTCTTTGTGTCTTTGTGTTTTCCTTAGCTTTCCCTTTAAAGACTGAACTTTCCAGGGATGTTTTTATTTTTTCTAAGAGAAATAAATATTTTCAGGGGTTTCAGGCAGGATGCTATTTAAATGTTCTTGAAGAGAAGAGTACCCAGGCTAAAAGGAGAGAGTTGTCGCTTTTGTTACATCCATAATTGAATTATGGGTGAATGGAAACTTGATTGTAACCTCAGAGAGCATAGAGTTTTTCCACCTCTATAATATAAAATAAAATAAAAT
>WEKY01037238.1:548423-584630 GCA_013390045.1 Picathartes gymnocephalus | reverse complement strand
TGTGTTCCCATTCTTTATCCTGACTTCAAAAATTTTATGTACAGCACTCCTAACAGTGCAGTGTGGTTTCAAATTTAGCTTGGAAATGAAACCTAAGAGAGAGGAAAGTTGCTCATTTTGTTTGTTTGTTTGTTTTACTATTTAGGTACTAAAGGACAGTTATTCAGAAGGTATTTACACCTGTGTAGGGACAGCTTGCACCTCCCTCCTGGAGGCCATTTTTTGTGTTCTTCAATCAACAGTTGCTCGCTGATCTTGAAAGCCTAAACTTTAAGAGTATGACTCCAAAGGCAGAAGCCAGATCAATCCCTCCAAAATAGTTTTCTTTTTCTTTATTTTTAAGGGAGCAATTTCAGTCATTGAAGATTTTCAGAACTAGAGAGGACAAAATCCTGAGCAATCTGTGATCTGATTTTGTTAGTTCTGGGGTGGGGGGGGAAGACTCTGAACCAGGTGGCCCTCAAAGGTCCCTTCCAAACTGTGTTTTTCTATGTTGCAAGTTCACAAACTCCATGAGAAGGGATTGCATTGGGAAAGGGCCAAAATTTTCATTCCAAACTTAAGCTACCACTTTTTTATTTTGATTTTTTTTAACGCAGTTAGGCAGTATCTCTTTAATGAGATAACTTAGCTGTCATTTTTCTTCTGCAAAAGTGCAATTTTAGTGACAAGGTTTAAGGTATTCCTATGTTAAACTCCTATTAAAGCCTTTTTTTGTTGGTTTGCTTGGTTTTGGTTGTTTTTGTTGGGTTTTTTTAACTTAAATAGGCTGTAAACTACAACTTCGCACAAGAATAAAAGCTTTGAGTAGTTTGATAGAAAGAATTAATAACTGTTATTTCCTAAATGGAGACATTTGATTTGGAATGCTTGTAAAATACTTTGCTCTTCTACAGCACCTAAAATCCAAGATTCTGAAAGCCTTTGCTGACATTTATTTCTCTCTTCAAATATTTCAGTAAGAAGGGTGAGAAGTGAGGTTAAGAGAGACTCAAAATACACCAGTGAGAGACTCCATGACATTTCCAGCCTCCTATTCTTCTGCTCTAGCCCCTCGAATTATTCCCACACTCCAGTTCAACACCTGCACTGGAATGATAAACCTTTGGAGCTCCTGTAGTCAATCAAGTTAATGACATGCACTTTCGACAGTCCTTTAAGTAAGCCAGCAAGGCTATCAAGGAGCAGTTAGTCCACAGATGCAACAATTCAGGCAGGTTTATAAGGTCCCTAAATGTATATTTACAAGATAGATTGTAATAGACTCCTCACACAGCACGCAGAGAAAGCAACCAGCCATTCCTGGGAATGAGTGCAACTCCAGCCGACAGCACCAGTTGCACATGGGCCATTCTTGCCATCATGGGCCATTTTTGCCATCAAGTCAACCTTGATGCCAGGTCTGTGCCAGTAAATCTGATCACTCTGAATGCTGTTCTGCATTAGCATTGCACCTGAGCCAAGGCTGCTTCCCAGGCAGATCACATCAGATCAGATCAGACCACATCACTCTTACTGTCAATCTGCACTACCACTGCTTGCCCACAGCTTTGCTCAGGGCACAGATAAAACCCAGGGCAAACATGTTAATAGATAAGGTGAAACAGCAGCACAGGAATTCCCAGTGTCATTGTTCCAAAAGCCAGTCCTCCTGCAAAGCAGGGCTGTTTATTTAATCTCCTGGCAGTGTCTTAGTGAGAGGTGAGTCCGAGTTCCTCAACTGCACAGTTCACTTCGAGCTGCCACTACAGGCTGGATCCTTTGCCAGGCTGTTTCCTAAGGACTTTCCTGTGCCTGTAGATGTCTTCTGGAGGGAATTAACCAAGTCTAGAGCCAACATGATAGATGAGAGCATTTTTTCACTTTGTTTTCAATAAGGTCTTCAATTGAAAGAGCTACCAGAATATAGATGAACCTCAAAGAGTTTTCATACCACAACACAAATTTTAAAACACCCAAACCAACATGGAATTACAAATATGGAATTTCATCTCCAGCTTCTCTATTTTCTTTCTTCCTTGAATTATTACAGTGCATTTATCCTCATAGCAGCCTTAGATATTTCACACATTGAGGCTCCTGTACATCCAAACTCCATTTGCAGCTCTCTCTTGCACAAAGGTTCACTTTTTATACATTTATTCCTTCTTTCTTCTGTACTTGAAAGCCACCTCAACACTCTGAAGAGCTCACTGGGGTACTCAGAGCTAGACAGTGCCTCTATGTAGAGATTCTCTAGGTGACACATAGTCATGTCAGCATGTATTTTTGTTAGTACCAGCACTAAATTATTCAAGGCCCCCATAAAAGTCTCTTTGGACACCAAGACATGCCTATGTCTTATGTTTAAAAAAGATTCTAGAGGGCAAAAATAATATTTTTCATCTGCATAAATGATCCTCTGAAGCCAAATGCTTATACTGCACCTGAAACCCTCAAGGTAAAGATCAAAGATAAATGTGCTTTCCAGGATACCAACCTCTCTTGTCAGGTCAAAAATGGCAAGTATAGAAATAAAAACAAAAATAAGGATCCTCCCCTTGCTATCAGGCAGCAGTAGAGTGACTATTGAGTCACAACAGTCTTAATGCAAAAAGAAATGATGAAAATGTGCAGAGGATCTTCTTCTCTTCTCTTCTCTTTTCTTTTCTTTAGAATACCACCAAGCTCACAATTCGGCCGGACAAACGACACCCAGCCTAATGATTCAAAGACTAATTAGAACATTTACTTTACAGCCCATTTGCTGTAGCAACAATGAAGCATTATGTAGATACACTTCTTCCTGCAGGGGCCAGGAAGGACATACTGTTGACAGAATTTTAAATGAAAGGCAAAATGAAATTTCCATTAAACCCTCTCATAAGCAGATCAGCTTGCATTCATTCCTGTAAAGGCTCAGTAGCCCAGCTCTGATCAGCAAAATACTGAGCCCCTAAAGATTAAGAGCAAGCGATCTCAGCATTTTCAGCTTTTACAGTGCTCACATCTTTAAGTTAAGCACATAGTTAAATGAATTCAGAACCTGGTACCCCTTCTGTGGCTCCAGCAGTTTGAATGGTATCCATTAACCTGTGTATTCAGAGAAGAAAGGAAAAATAAGCTAATTGCACTGCAATTTATACTCCTTCTTTTCTCTTGCATTGTAGACAGAATTTCTTATCATTCCTCATTACCTGTAAAAAGGGGATAACTTGAGAGTTTAAGCTGTCCAACATAAGCCTGTACCTGTAACAGCTAAATTTCGTAAATGCTACCATTATGCACAGGCTTACTCTAATATTCAGAAGATGCTGAAATTTTAATATTGCTTTTCAAACTAAATAATTAGCCTTCATAGTCCCTTCTTTTTTGACCACTGAATCACTAAAAGATTTACTGCACTAGAGGAGAGGTCTGGCACAGAAAACCAGACCCTGCTTCTCTATTTGTCATTGCCTAATGTCTGCTTTTATTTATCTTTGGATGAGCTACGCTCGTTAAACTTTCTAGATCTTCTCTTCTTCTGCATTGCCATTTGTGTGTGGAATAAGCACTGGGTACTGGCTGTACTTTTTTTTCCACATTTGGTTGCTCTAATGGCCCCACCAAGACTTGCGTTGGCACAGCTGAGGAGGTACCATGGAAGGGGAATGAGGAGCTGGAGGGTAGAAGTCAGCATCTCCTTAAATCAGAGCTGCTGCTGCTGCTGCAGACAGTAAAGGATATCTTAGTGCTAAGCTGTAGAAAACAGGCAGGCTGCAAACAAGAATAATTTTTATGGGCCAGACCCTGCTGGTTTTACTCATGTTGGAAGTCCTGGTGTCATTAAATGTAACTGTATGTGTGAATTAAGAAAGCAGTGTTTGAATTTTTATTTATGTGGTCTCCTGTGCAATAGCCCTGGATGGAAATGCATTTGTTAAGTTTTAAATGTGCTCCAGGTTTTATCATTACAAGAGTGGCACTGCCTTCACACAGCTTTTCTGCAAAATAAATATACTGTCTGCCATAAACACACCATTTTTTCATCTCAACTCCTCATTACTACATCTTCAGATTTTTTAATCTGCAATGCAAATAGGCAGGTTGGTGGTCATTACACACTATGTTTCTGTATCTTCTTGAGCTTAATTTAAAGCAGATACAATTCTTTCTTGTGAATACATTGGGGTTTGATGTTCTAAATAGGCTTTTAGTGTAGATGCTTATTCTGACTCCATTATTTTCCCTTTCACCCTAAATAAAGTTTTCCCAGATCACTGTTGCTACTGTAGAGAAATAGATTTTCTATTTTGCCTTGAAAGAAATGTGAAAAAGGAAAATGCTGATGGCACAAGAAGCAATTTGAATCCCATGATAGAAAACATAGCCTTAGCAGACAATGCACAGTAATAAATAATAGTATAGGAACACTGGTTTTTTTGTTATCAGAAGAGAAATGCAAGGCACACATTTTTAAACAAATAAATGTTTCCTTTTGCCCTTTTTTTGGTAGTAAGAGAAAGGTGGTAGAAAGCAAGACAGTAGACCTGGAAAATAACATGCCCTGTCTATCATTCAGTAGGTACAGAATTGGTTTTGTTTTTCAATAATGTGCATTGGTTCCAGTGTTGTACAGACCACGAATAAAGGATGGGTGACAGATAGAGGTCAGGCACGATTACAACCAGTCATTTTCCTCAAGGTGTCTTGGTACCCTTCGCTGTTATTTCCATTGTCATTACCCTGTGTGTGGAATAGCAAAGGGAAAGCTGTACATCTCACTTCTGTGAATGTGTTGGGCTGTTTGTTTCAGGCTTTGCCACAAGTAAATCAGATTTAGTAGGAGTGATTCACCAGGTACATATTCTTCCTTAAGTATAACAGCACAATACAAGACTGTGGAGTTTCAGGGATGACAAAGCATACATTAAGTGTTATCCAAGAAGATAGTTCGTGTCCTGTGTGACTACCAGAGCTTATTACATTGCTTTTGATGTAACAGGGTGAATTTAAAACTTTGTGAAGTGCTGCCTTGTGACGGGCAAACTACTTCTGACATGAAGCTGAAAGCTGCTGCTGCTTGATGGCTCTTTGGTGACCTTTCAGAGGAGAAAGGATGGCCTCAGTCCAAGTTACAGCACACAGACATCCATATCACTACCAGGAGCAGCTTCTGCTCTGAGGGAGAATGAGTTCAATCATTCTTGTGGGCAGGGATTTCCCAATCAGACCCCATCTTTCAGAATTGCTAATCACAGCTCAGCTCTATTCTCTCCTTCCTTTCCTTGGTATTACAGCTCAGAGTGCAAGCTCCATGGCTAATGCTGATTAGATGCACAGATGATGATGATGATGCACAGATCACTGGGCAATACCATTTTTCTCATCTAACTTCTTATGCAAATGATCATAGAGAAAAATCAGCTATAATTGCTTATGAGTATTATTGCCAGCAAAGTACAACAGAAAGTGAACATAAACAAACAAACAGATTCATCTCAAACAGACTCACAATGTGCCCTAATCAGGTCTTTTGAAAAGGTCCACATTACCTCATTCAGAGTTGATTTGTAAGTCACACCATTTCTGTGCTGCAAACAGCCTGGTTAAATGTCAATAGAGAGGAATATTAAAATAAGTTTATGCTTGTGTTATAGAGTAGATAACTTCTTTGGCTGTTGGGGACAGCCATACGTGAAATTACGTTGTGGGCCAGAATTCAGACACTAAATCTTTACCCACATAATACACAGACAGGAAAGAATGTCCCCCCCATCCCTGGCCAGTCAATTAGCAGATACATTTGTCCTGTCATGGGCTGTAAGGAAATTTCCTGTTTCTTTTTATTTCCCATGTGAGATTTTGCAGACATTTTCCTTTTCCCAGACTTAGCTGGCACTCTCTGTGCTCTTCGATTGTCACCTGCCCCAGGTGGGGGCTACATTTCCACAGTACATTAGGTAGGGACTGCAAAGCAGCTCTGCTCTGTATAATAGAAGTTATTATTCCCATTATTATTTTTAATGCACAATTAACTGTAGAACATGGGAATATGCTGACAGCTCATGTCTAATCGCCCCTGTTGCAGCAAAATATGCTTCGTTTACAATGAGTGTACACACCAGCTCTTCTGTTTCTAATTATCATCAACTATTTGCTGCATCAGAAAGAGAAAGAAACAGGCCATCTAAACCAAAAATTATTATAACGAGTGGAAATCAGCTCTCTTACAGCTGAGTTTACTTCTTTGAACATGAACAGGAAGGAATGTACAGGAGTGACACACCAGGAGAAGAGCTTACACTGTGTCTTTTTAATGGAGTCAGTATCCAGTGTATATAGACTGGAAAATATGCAAAGGCACACAATGCAGGAAACTGTGACCAGTCTGCTTGGAAAGCACAGGCCAGCAGTGACCATTAGGTCATCTTATTAAAGATGAAAAATGGCTCGGCTTTGAAATAAAAGCCTCCTATTTAATATCTTGATGTGGTTGCAGGAGCAAAGAGGCAAAATACAAAAGCAAAAGCACAACTATAAATACACAAGGAAACAGCAACATGAGAATACTTCCTAAATACATTAGCAATAAATAGAAAGAGACAGTCTGGGGAAAGAAATCAAGTAGCAGAAAAGTTTTGGGCTGGTTTTATTCAAACCTAGATCCATTTGTGATTTACCTTTGAAGTCAGAGGGGCAGACAAGTGTCTAACAACAGAAAAAGGCAACCAATAAAATAGCAAGCTCCCTAAAAGTCAGCTTGACTTGTTTCTAGGACAGGTTAATAGACTTCTGAGCTGAGGATTAGTTTTAGATTAACCTCAGAAAAGCTTTTTACAGAATCTCTTGTGATATTGTCAAAAATGAGCTAAGCTGGCACAATCTCGATGAAGTTATTGTACAAGTACTAAAAAAATGTCTGTAAAATTGTTGGTTAACTGCCAAAAGGAAACGATGCGTTGAGCAAAGCTCCTGCAAGAGCCTAAGCTGAGCTCAGTGCTATTCAGCATTTTTATGAATGACTTCAATGATGGAATAAAACACACAGTAATTAAATTTGCAGATAATATCAATCTGGCAGGATGCATAGGGACTGTTGAGGACAGGATTAAAATTCAAAATTTATCTAAACAAACTGAAGATACAAATAAGATACAATTCAGGGAAAACAAGTGCATTATACTGTACTTATGTAGAAATCATCAATCATAAAACATGGGGAAAACCTAGTAACACAATTAATTCAGAAAAAAAGATGTGGAGGATAAAGAATTACCAGCAGAACATGAGTCAGTATTTTTGCTAATAAAATTACCCTCCTACAAGGGCTTGTGATGAAGATGTCACACATGGGACATTTGAAGGAGTCCTCAGCAGGCCACAGCGTTAGGTTGGAGCACTGTGGGGAGTTTAATTCACCAAACTTCCAGGAAGAAACGAGTCAGCTGGACAGCTGAGAGCAGCAGGAACAATCAAAGGTTTGAAAACACCTTCTGAGAGGAGAGGTTGAGAGAACTGGGTTTGTTTAGCTCAGCCAAGACTCAAGGAGACACAACAGCCATCAAACAACAGGGAAGTTTTGCAAGAGGTTATCCTTACTGTCCACTCTGCTAATACGTTTAAATTGCAGAAAGGAGTATTTAAGGACAAATTAGACAAAATTAGGAATGACTTCAGAGGGCTGAGGGTTCTCTCAGAATACCTTCCAATGCTGTCTGCTGTCCTAGTCTTATCAATGTTATTTTTCAACCTCCAGTAAAAGCATGCTTGTTCTGCCCATGAAAATCTAAGAAAAATAACAAAAATATTACTATGTTTATTTGTTTTAAAATTTATATTAAAGGGTAAAATTTCCAGAGTTATTTTAGGTGAACTTCAGAAAATGGGTCTCCCTTGAGCTACCAAAAATCAGCTGTTAATTTTAGGCTAAACAATGGTACACAGGCCTGAAAAGGGAAATTACTGCAATTGCTGCAGTTATGCAATTGGAGCAATGACATGTTTGAGGGAGTGAATGACAGATTCTATATATTCTGATCATTTTACTGTCATCTATCTGCCCATTTTAAAAGTTTACACAAAATATCAAAGGTACATGATGGACGAAATTTAGACCAGAGCTTGTCCAGATAAAGTATTCACTAAACAGATGGCAGCGATAATGAAGCTTTGCAGGGTGAAAGGTAATTAACCTGCTCAAGTGCTCATGACAGGATCCTTGATACAACATCTAAGGGCCTGAAGGCAGAAAGGCAGAAATGAGCAGTAGTTTGAATTCTCAGGTGTAGCATGCCAGAAAGCTGGGCAGCGTCAGGGGCTGTTTGCTCACCTATACAGAGAGTGCTGCATCCACGAGAATACTCGGGGCTCAGTCAGTCAGAGGTTGGACAAGGCACAATTTTAGGTCTGGTACTGGAAAACGGGATCAGAAACCATTCCTGGAGGGGCCAGCTGTGGCTCTTTGCTGACCAGCTGTACCTAGGGGTGCCAAGCGCCCTGGAAAGCCCAGAGTGGCCACACACCAGGAAGAGCTGCAGCCAGTGAGGAGCAGCCAACTCTGAACATCTCAGCTCATCTTTCTCTCAACAAAGTGTTAAGAAAGAAAACATTTGGATAGTTCAGTTAGCAGCGTGTTCAGTTTGCTCTGCTCATTATTTTAAGTCTGCTGCCTTTTAACTACACTTTGGTGAAGTTAATTGAAGCATCCTTTTCACTTCATTTTAAACAGACAAAAGAGGGTTCACCTCACTATCATTCATCTATTACGTTTTCCCATATTAATTTCCCCTTAGCACTGTCTTCAAATATCCTGACATTTACTTCTCCAGCAATTGTTTTGATATTTTCTCATCATTTCAGTTGCTCTCTTTAGGACCTTTTCTATTATTTCATGTGCTCTTTGAGACAGAATGCTGAGATTGAAGACTTTAATACAGGCAAAGGTGTACTATAAATTCTTGTAATGATACTTGTTTTGTCTTAATACAATCTAACATCTCAATTTCTTTCTAGACTGCTCTGAACTGCAGCCTTCTCAGTGCTGTTCCCTGCAATGACCAAGTATTTTTCTCGGAGTTGTTACAGCTAATTTAGAATCTATCAGGCAGTATGATTAGTTCCAGTTGTCCCTTCAGCATCAGTTACCATCAGCTGTCTACCCTGAAGCTCACCTGTCATTTATTCCTGAGTGCTCGATCACCATTTGATCCTTCTGCATTCCTCGTATCTCTTGGAGTTAACAAGGCCCATGTAATTTCACCTTGTCAGCAGCAACAACAAAAAAGTACTGTTTATTGCCTTTGCAGACAATTTTCACAAGTTCCAGTATGGATCTTTACATTGCTCAACTATTAATCTTTTTCCCAAGTCCTTATTTCTCACCTTCTTAAAGCTCCCTAATCTGCAAGAGAACTTCCTTCTTATACTGAGATAATTTTTTTTTGAGTGACTTTATCCACATAAACTGTATTTACTATTGTAGCTACAAGATTTCCTGTCTTCAAGTAATGAAAGAATTCTAATAGACTGCAAAGATAATGTTTTCTTTAACAGGAACTATTTTGATTCATTCTTTGATAACAGCTTTATCGAAATGATTCATAAAACTCCATACCACCATGATGTCTACATTTCTTGCAGGAACTAGTCACAAGGCAAAGACTCACTCTCTCAAACCATTTATACTCCCTGCATCTTCCACTCTTCCCTTTATCTATTTGCTTTATCTTTATGTTTGCCTTTCACTTAGATTTTCAACTATTTGAGGATAGCTTTTACTCTTTTTTATATTTGGACAGGGTATAGCATGGTGAGACTGGAGCACACACATACAGGAAGCACCTTGCAAAGACAATAGTGACATATTGCATGGAAAATGTTTCAAATAAAGTGATTTACTGCTTATCAAGTGCAAACAGACATTTTGTATCTTCTGCTCAGGTACTTCTCTGCTCAGTCCTGATACTAATAAAAATAATTTTTTTCTTTCACAGTGGTTTTCTTACATCAACACTGCACCGATCCAAAATAATGCCACTCTTAGATTAACTCTACTGTATGTACAAGAAATTAATCTGGAGACCTCTGTCTATGCAGTTACCATCCTTAGACTTCAGATGGTATCAATTCAGACAATGACTTTTCTTATCTCCACTTTGGAGTAAGTTTTCTCCCTTTCCCAAGAAGCAGTTCACTATAAAAAGTTAGGAATTTCCATCCCCTTGGTACATGCCCCTCTACTGTCAATAAAGTAAATTGCTTGTTTGCAAAAGTAAATGATGCTTTCGTTATTTTTACCAAATAAAATGTTATTTACACACTATTTAGTGGCAAGTAACCAACTAGGGCAGATGGTGACAATCCCCTGTGTGATTGTGTTGTAGTAGGAGGAAGAGCAAAGACAAATGCAATAGAGCAGATGTCCAGGATGCACGTGGAAGATGACAGACAAATGAGTCACAGTCAAGGAACTCATTTCCACTTCCACAAATGGGTTTGTCAAAGGCAGAAGTGTGAGGTTGAACACCAGCAAATTGAGACATCTCATAGGAAGAGAGGATAGAGGCCAGCTTGTTGACAGAGGAGAGATTCCAGGAGATTTCCCAAAGAAGCTGTCTCTTCCTCAGGTTCAGGGAATGGTATGACTAAAGGAAAACCTTAAAGCAAGATATGTGTGTCATGGCTCCTGCAAAGAGCTTTCACTGGAGTGAACACTACTCTTTAAAGAAACTATACAGTCATTGCTCTTGGAGAAAGCAGAACTGCAAGGTCTGAGATGACAGATTTACCCGGGTACACACCAGAAGAGAAAGAGAGAAAACGGTCTGTTCCTTCCTCAAGAGAAATGGTAGGAAGAGCCTGCCTCAGAAAATGGCAGATTAGACATAGGGTTCACCAACCTGGTGACAATTATAAGTAGGCACAGGCATTTTGGCAGTACCTGCCTTGCTGGGCAAGTGCAGATCTGAGCCCTCTGAGCTCTCTTAGCAAATCCCATTTTCCCACTACCCACACAGCCTGTTGATTGTGCCACTGTCAAACTCACCAACACTGCAGCAGGAAACCTAAACATCCCCTCTGCCTTAACAGGAGGCTCCAGCTCTCTCTGGTTGAGCCACACAGAGGCCTGGGAAGGGCTAAACACTGAGCAGACCAAGCCAGCAGCTATCCAAGCTTTACTTTTCTTAAACAGTCTATGGATTAATTAAGAATATCCAGAAATATTCTCACCTCTGTATAAAGTCTACACTGAAAATAGAAATAGCAAATATTCAAATAGTTTTAAATTCTTTGTTTGCTAGCATAGATACAGCTTTAGATTCTATTCTATGGTGCTACCAAAAAAAAAAAAAAAAAAAATCCACAGCCAGAGCTGGCAGTCAGCTTCCCCCCTGGGGCACTGGAGGCTGGTAGTGCAGCTGACTGTTATCACATCAGGAGCAGACAAGGAACTCTGCTCAGCAGTGACAGCGATGAAATCTATTGTTCAGTCCACAGCCAAGATGAATCACTCTCCTTTTCATTTCTTAGTGTCTGCAGACCTTTTAAGTTTTATACATTAAGTCATTGTGGAAGGAAAAAAGAAAATAGCACTGAAGAAGAAATTAAGGGAGACCTAATGAAATGAGTCCATCTCAAGACAGTGAGAGTTTGCACATTCAGCATAGTCTTAAACTCTAAAGAACTCTTACCAACAGACTTGTTCAAATCATGGGAACAAGTGGGTACAAATAAAGGGAGACTTTTGGATCATAGGTGATCAGTCCTACCAAAGATCCCTAAAAGATTCAAGCACAATGGTTTCTTGTACAAATGTCAGTATTAAATGAATTCAAGAAAAGCAACCCAAACAAGCAAACAAGGAAAGATAAAAAATACACAGCATTACATCCATTGATATATGACTGATTGACAGATGACTGATTGACAGATTGTTTATGATCATACCATAAACACTAGAATCTGGGTGTGAAAATGACCTTGAGAGATTGTGTAACCATACCAATTCCTATACAATACCCATGTGTAACACTCAGCATTCACACGTTCAGAAAAACTTAACCATTATTTATGGCAACACAATATTTCATATACTTTTCAGAATATCTTGTATTTCAGTATCTAATGAAATATCATATTATTCTCCTACACATAAAACTAATGGGAAGTTGGCAATAATGGTTTCACAAGGTAAATGTTTAAGATATTTCCACTAAGAAAAGCCTACAGCTCATAATTCATGTAAAACCAAAAAGCTCTCTGAAATAATTTCAATACAGCCTTCATTTTAATGCAGGATAAGTGTATGACAGCTCTCTTCTTACCTGTATTGTTTGTTTCACAAAAGGGTAAGTTGAAAGACACCTAGAAATGCTCACAAGGTGCCAGAGCCAAAACTGATGTGGCATTTTCTTTCTAAACTTCTGTTTTCAGATATAGCAGCTTTGAACTTCACCTTCTGGGGAGAACTGCTCTTGCTTATTCTCAACATAGAGAGAAAGGACTTTTGAGAAAATTTTAAGGAAAGCCATGACCATCTGTTTTAGTTAACATATGTAGAAAGCTTAACATGCACTTAACAATGTCCTTCCATGTGTCCATCAGACCAGTGATGGGAGTTCATGCACTTGCCCTCGCTCTGTCTTGTGTACCTGTGCCCATGGCAGGAAGGGAGCCACATATGCAGCTCACAATCCCTCCTTAAGACAAGATCCTGCATTTTCAAGCCAATGATATAACCTTGAAATCATGTACACACTGTGTATTATAAATAAATTTGAGCTGGAGCTCAGGCTGCAGCCTGCACTTGATACACAGCATGCGCATTCTTTGTCTCAGCTGGACAGGGAAGATCAAACAGGATCTTACATTAAAGAGATACCCACTGTTCACCTTAGTGCTTATTGATTTCAATAGAAATAATATTCACCTGTTATGCAGAGCTTCACCAGTAGATTTGAAAACACTTTACAAAGGAAGTCAACGATATTATCGCCATATTACAGCTGTGAAATTTGAAGTAAAGGGAGGTAAAGTGCTTTGTCAAGAGTTTCCAAAAAAACCAACACACTGAAGGAAAGTAGCATTAAGTCCAGCACAAGGACTGTGTTCAGAGGAGGGCAGGACACTACGAAGGCATTTGATGGAAAAGAGATGCTAACAGAACACGAGACCCTGAAAAAGCAAAGAAAAGAGAAAGGTTAATGTAGACACCAGGATCATACCTAGGAAGCAGCTTGACAGGGAGATTTGGAGCAGCGCAGTAGATATGAACAGAGGCTAAAGGAATTATCAGAGCCAGTGAAAAGCAGGGACAGGTGGGGTGTGAGGAAGAAAAATAGAAAATGGAGCTCTTTGGAATGGATCATAAAGGGTTCTGAAAGGCCAGAAAAGAAAAGGCTGTAGCAGTCCAGATAAAACCAATGATACGTGTTGGCAAGAGAGGGTTGAAGCTGTGCTCAGGTGGTTTCTGACATGAGCAACTTGAGGTTGTGGCATTTTTTAACTTCAAGCTGCAATCCATACTGAGGGGGGTGTGAGGCTGAAACAAAGGAGTCGGTTTGCTTTTCATGTTTCTCCTCTGCTCTATTTGGATTTTTTTCCAGGGCAGTTTTCTCTTTTCTGCTGATTTATTCTCTATCCCATCACAATTTTTTCCCCTATGCTGATCTTTACTACCGGTTCTCAGATTTTGTGAGAGTACCTCCACCCTGGATAGTACAGGGGTTTCTTTCATTTAAATTGATTGAAGCTTTAGTTTTGCTGTAAGAAATTTCTCTTCTCTTCTGCATTGCCACGACCAACAGTTCTGCCCTTTACCTCAATCAACATGATAATGGCACTTGTACTGCTATGCACAAACCATCCAGCCTTGATGTCAGAATATTTTGTGGAGAAAAACAGACCAATGAAGAATTCATCTATTTCAGATGCAAAAATGTCAGGAAATTTTCTCTCACTCTCTCACTGAACATGCCTGTGCATTTCATATACCAATCTACATCAGTTTGGAAAGGAGCACAGTATGAGAGTAATGGCCTTGCATAGAAGGAGGTTTATTCATATTTGGACATTTCTTCACTGCTGGCAAGCAATATGTAGATCATGTAATTGCAACTGCAGTGGTGGAATGCAGTAATTTACCTATTTAAGCTTATGTGTTTGCATGTATATGGTACTTCCCCTCCCATGAGTACAAAACCACATGAGTTTTACACCTTAACACTTGTATAAATACAAGTCCAAAACTCTGAATCATCTATGATTCAGAATTTTCAAAGTCCTGTTCCTCTTGCTTGAAGCTACAAATATGAGTTGACTTTATCACAGTTGCCTAGAGAGGATATGAAATACAACTTCACAATTTTGTCCTTCTCTCTCCTGTCCACGTGCAGATAACCCAAAAGTCTGTGTACTGATGGCACTAAAGACATTTCATGGCATAGTTCATGAGTTGACTTTTACAGGTTCTACTGAGTCTGGGTTTCTCAGTATGTGACACTTAGTCTCTTCTTACCTCTTAACGTTATTTTAAAAACAGCTTTTCTAAGCCACAGATCTCTGGGTTTTCTCCCATGCACGCTTTAGGAATAAGAAGGCAAAACTAGTAGGATGTGAAATTTGTTTTCGTAGTATTTAATATTTCTGACCTATCCCATTTTTTGAAGCTCAGCCTGACTGGAATTTAGGAATACAATCATAAAAGTTAAGTATTGCTAGTGTACATAAAATATTGCATATTTTTGAGAATATGCTGCTTTTTCTGGTGTTTGTTAAGCATTATTGATATTTTTCTGATTAATATCATATGATACCTTCTCAATTTCCCTAAAACTGTCTTGGATCTTGCTCAAATATAAGCAATTCATCTCACTACTTCCTTTTTGGTGTCAGGGAGTATTTCTTTCTAATGACTATCCACATATGCTACATTTATTAATTTGTTTTGGTTACAAATGAATTAATGTAATTGTAAATGAATACTGATAGCCCTCTGCAACAAAATCTTACAAACAACCTTTCTTGAGGAAAAAAAAATCACAAAAGGAAAATCTTTGCTCCAAAACAGGAACTCCAAAAGTTTTATCTTTTGAATGAAAAAATCATTGAGAACTTACATATGTCTGTCACCAGGCACAAGGATAGTTGAGCAATACAATTTTGCACATAATTCCTTAAGTGTTTGAAGAACTGTGGCTCCCCACCCAAAACATCCTGTATCTGCTTTCTGGACTGGCATTCCTGCTAAGCTCCAGGCTTGCTCAGTGCATGTCAGGTTAACAGCTTCACTGGTGAGATCTCAAAACCTTTCTGCACCCTATTTTTAAAATTATATCAATGTGGCTGAATAATTAAACAGTAATACAAAATAGTAAATTCCAACATCCAAGTATTTTGATTTCCAAAGAATCACAACATCAAAATCAGATCTTTTTCAATCTGACTGTTGAAATGGTCCATTGTGATTTTTTGTTCTTGTTGAAAGTCCTTGAGCTGCTTTCATATGAAGCATTGTGAATCAAATAAAAAGATTAAGACTTGGACAAATGTTTTCACAATGCCTGGATCTTCTGAGCTCCTCAAATATAAAAGAAGATTAAACAAAACACAGCACAATTCAAACTCACATCATTAAATCATATCTTTGACTCATCATGTGAGGAAATACCAATACTTCAGGCAAGTACATGGGACAAAATCAAGAGCCTTCTTTACATTCGTATGAAGAAAATACGAAGGCATTGCCAAGAAAAAAATGTCACTTTCAATTTTTTTATCAAGTCCTCAAAATGGGCACCCAGACAATATCTATACCTGAGGGTAATGAGCAGGAACGAACAGCACAACTTCCAAAATACTGTTTTGCCTTTACAGCTGTTCATGTATTCCATTCTCACCAGCATCACACATTTCTGACATACACATAAATAACCATTAAAGAAGCCTAATGAATGGTGCAGCATGGACTGCTTTCTTTTGTGCATGTTTCACGACCAACGCACCAAAGGCACATCAGAAATTAGGCTTTACTTATATAATGATTTATTTAAAGAGCAAGGTAGGAAAGATTGCCAGCTACATCTGCTCATTAACAGGTTGAAACACCCTCTGTTGGTTATCAATGCCTTTTCTTTCAAGAAATCCCAGGAGGCAATTCCTAGTGTGTTTGTTTTCTACTTCATTTGTGTGTCTCTCCCCATGGTAAAACCACTGTGCAATATGCATGGATGTTTTCTGTACATTAATACCAGTATTTCCAGATTGAAGCAATTAGTGAAGCTCAAAATAATGCACACAACAATGTGCCTCTTCAATTGTACCACTCTAAAAATAGGAAGAGTCTGGATTTAATAAAGCTTGTCCATGAAGGCTTGCCTCCTTAGGGCTGTGAGGATCAGGAAAAGAGCATTTTTCTAATCTTAAAACCATTCTTTTTAACGAAGGAGATTATATGCAGGTCTAAAAATGCATCTGTACAGAGGACTTGCAGTAAGGATCTCACTGAGTCTGCAGTGCATAACAAAGCATGGGGAGAACGATATACATTGTAATGCTGTGCAAACCCAAGGCATCCAAAAATCACTCCCTTACTGAATCAGTTCAACAGATACATTTGAAACAATTCCCATTCTAAACTAACCCACACTTTTTAAAAAGGAAGTTTTTTCAGTTAACCTCTTTCTTTAGGTTTCCTCTTTAGACATTAAGAGCCTGTATTTACAGTCAAATAATTACGCATGTGGCATTTTAAAAGAAACAGAAAAGGTCTTTGGTGTTATGTTTACATTTTTTTACTTAGGGAATCAAAGATAAAGGCTGAAGACACACAATTATTGTGAAATTTCCCTTTTATATATCAATCACAGAAAAGTAAGAGGAAGCCATTCATACAGCTGTATTATTAATACTTACCTCTAAGCCTAAAAGAACTCACATTATGTCTGTCAGAATCCTGAAAATGATTCTTTTTCAAGTCTTCAAATATTGTACGATGGATTTAAATCCATTAAAGGAAGATTTCACTTCAGATCCATAGCATTATATTCAAGTCATCCAGGGATATTTGAAAACTTAAGTCTCTAGTACCTTCACAACTGATTACTTTAATGGCATTTAAGATAATACACACCAACTGTTTGGAATTACCTGTCTACATCAGTGTCACATCAAACTAGTATTTCTGCCTACATCAAGATTTTGTGGCTCTATATGGGAATTACTGTGTTATTCCCGTCATTCACACTTTTAGTGCTGTGCTGTTATTCACTGCTTAAGCTAATGAATAAATAATAGCTATTTTCCCTATTTTTGTCAAATTAAACTTTACTTCAGTTGGTCTTTTGCTGTTTTTTCATCTCCACTGGGAGGAGAAAGGATTTACAGGTAGGTATGTTTTCTGAATTTAAACTTAGCAAAAAGTCTCTCTCTTCCTAAGCGAAGGAGTGTATTGAGCCAACCCCCAGCACTGTATGCAAGCAAAAACAGAGGCTGCTTGATTTCTTTCTTCATCCCAGTCCAAGCCTGTTTGATGGCTACGAAGGAAATACCCCAGTCCAAAGGATCAGAGAGACATTCAGGAGCCAGAATCCCACAAATGCTGACTGTGTGGCAGATCTTCACAATTTTATCTATTCATTCAGCTATAAATTCACTTTCCTGAGTCCAGATGCCAGATACTCACCCAAAGAGGTTGGGAAGGAGCACAGCCTGTGTCTACCTCCCAGCTTCTCAAATCCCAACACCTGTGCAGACCCTGACCCTCTCCAGTCCAGCAAGAGGGAGCTTGATGGGGGTCCCTGTGGATTTGCTTCCATGGGCTCTTGGAGACAGCACCAGAATGGAAATATGGGAGACAGGAGGGACAAGTGTCATGTAGGGGCAGCACTGAGGGTAAGACACCCCAGCAGCTGCCAGGCTTTGTGGTGTTCATATTCCCATACTGCACATGTAGGAACTCCCTGTCTGAAGTATGGTTTTTTCCAAAGGTTTCTCAGGAAGGCTCCTAAGCTAGAGCTGTCTGTATCTCCCAGCTAAATTCAGCAATCAAATATCTGGTAAAACTCTACTCTGTCTACAGAAAATAAGAACTGGAAAAAATCCTCAGACTGGATGGGCCCAGTGAGAATTAGCCAAAATCACCATCAGGGAGAGAACAGATGACAAGGAGAGATCCTTGCCCTGCAGTCTGTCAGAGAGAACCTCTTGTTTTGTTAATCCAAAGGCCTGCTAGTGCTGCAATTTAACTAGCTATGCCTTTATCCAAGATTAGTTATGCAATTTTTTGTTACATCCACATTCTACAATTAGAGTGAATATTTTCAGATGCTACTTGGACTTCACTTCCGTGAGTTCAGCCCCAAGCATCACCTTGACTCCAATGGCTGCAGCTAGGAACTACTGTGGCTATAAGGGATCTGAGGAGAATCTCAGCTTTTGATGCTGTTAGCCTTTCAGTTTTAAAATGCATTGCAAGGGTGTTTGTGACAAGACAGTTTGTCATCCAGGAGTTTCCAGACCTCCTCCTGCCTTTCCATCTGGCTTTTGCGTTGGCTTGTAGAATATCAGAAGTCTAGCTCCTTTGCCAAGCCCCTGCAGCTGTGAGCATGGGAAGTTGCTGTTTGGCTGGTGGTGACACTGAATTGTTTTGATACTGAATTTTTTAAATTCATCTTATTTACTGAACATCTTGTGACTAAGTCTTATTATTTAAACTCCTCAAAACACCTGCAATCACAAAAAGACTTGCAGCATAAGAAGCAATCACAAACTTCACTTATATACTCCATCTAGTTAACAAGGCTTTATACGGAATCTAACGAAAGACAACAGGAAAAAAAAAATCTTTTACCTGTGCTTGGAACAGAAAATAATTTAAACTACTGGGAAATTTAGCTTTTTAGACGTCATGGAAAATGTATGAGGTGTTACAGTCTAGATGTCTACTGATAAATTATAGAAGAACTTAGGAAACCATAACAACAAAAGTTAAGGGATTTTGCATGCAAATTGATACTTGGGATATAAGTTCTAGGTTGTATCCCAAATAGGAAAGGATATTTTCCAGTATAAATAAGAGTATATCATTCCTCTGTACACCCTAGGACTCACAAGGCTTGTAACATTTATGACCAAAGTCTTGTGAGAACACCACCTTAGAATTACACTTCATCCATGTTAACCCACAGCCTTTATGTTGATCCTCAAATCTTACCGCTCTGCTCCTAAGCCTAATCCAGATCTCAAATTGCACAAAAGGTATTAAGGGATAGGCTGCTCTGTCCCTCTTGAATATTGTATCCTCGAATATGTTACAGGTTTTTATTTTAGTCTTCCAATTACAGACACCATGAAAGAGTGCACATTTGGTAGCTACTTTTTAAAGCTGAATTCCCTACAAAGTCTTAGTCAATGCAGTAAGGAACAGACAAAAACACACCTAAGGGGTGTCATAAAGCATTTTCATAGAAGGCCATCCTTTGACACCTTCCTGAATGGTAATGAAACCAATTTCCCTTTGCTGTTTTCAATGGAGTTGTCACATGATTAGTTTTCTCCTAAAGCAATTCGCAGGTGGATGATTTGATCAGCTGCTGTTTTCATGCAGTACAAAAAGATTGCCCTCCTCTCGCAGTTCTGTGGTACAGCATGAGCTGCAGAAGGGGCACCTGTGCCATCTCTGACCTGCACTAGCGTCCTCCAGATCACAGGAATTCTGAAACCCACACATGTAGGTGGCACCACTGGCTGATTACAAAGCCTGGGACTGAAAAAACTGTTTTGTTTTGGTTTTTTTTTATCTCTGGTGCTGGTCAGACCAAGAAATACTTAAAACACCAAAATCTAAAGAAGAGCTTTTCCTACTACAAGGTAATAATTTTTTCTTAAAATAGATGTTTGCTCCTCTGAAGAGCAGTTTTACCTTCCTCTGTAGATTTTGTGAAATTTTCTCTTACATCTATAAATTATAGCTACACAGACATAGGATAACAGTTCAAAGGCAATAGAGTGTCAGGAAATAAACATGCTTTTAGATGCTTTCATGGGGTTTTTGCTTTGACATTTCCATGTAATTTAGGGTTAATATATCTGCTATTACAGCCAAACGTGTAATGCCAAACACCGGGGAGTGGTGAGTTTTTCTTTCACTCCTTTCGTTTCAGCTTTAGCACTACATCCGATTTTCTGTCACAGCCTTTGAGTGGCAGCGCTCCTGTCCTCACATTTGCGCACCTGGGGGACACAGCCGTCTGTCTGCAGATGCTATTCCTGCAGACAGCACAGTAACAGAGCCTGGCCCGTGTCAGGAAAATCCACAAACGCTAGGAGTTTATGTCCAAAAAGGAGACAGAGGAGTCCTGCAACTTTAGTCGAATAAAAGGAGAGAGTCCACCAGGGCACAGCCCGCGGGGTTTTCTCTCTCGGGGTGTCGGAGGGTGCAGCTTCCTTTTATCCCACACTCCTGGCCGCATGTTGCCCCCTTCCTTTCCCCGTTGGCTGAGGTACTAGGAAGGTACAGCCTTCCCGAACCGCCT
This sequence comes from Picathartes gymnocephalus, assembly GCA_013390045.1. Classification (NCBI taxonomy): domain Eukaryota; kingdom Metazoa; phylum Chordata; class Aves; order Passeriformes; family Picathartidae; genus Picathartes; species Picathartes gymnocephalus. The sequence goes on along the minus strand of WEKY01037238.1, from coordinate 564,135 downwards.
ACCCCATATCCCCCGCTTGAACCTGTCACTTTACCTCAGAGTTCAGACGTTCAGGCTTGTGCAGACCCTTGTCTGTTCAGGAGCCAGGCTGTCTGGGCCCGGTAACAAACCCGCTGCCCAAAGGCAGTAGAGACATTAAGACGCGGTTCAAAGACTTTAACACCCATACCTTCACCCATCAAATTGTTTGCAAAGACATTAGCTTTCCTCTCACCCGCAATTCCCTGCTCCTCTGAGGAAAATGAAAGGAATAAAGATTTGCATTTTCCCTGGAGTGACACCCGTGAGCCGCTCGCTGGCTGTATGGGCACCTGCTAATGTCCCCGTGCTGGCAGCGCGTTTATCTGCAAAACCACGCGCAGATTTAAAGGTTTGGAACAAGCATTTCATGGAAGCATTTTCCGTGGAGCCGTTCGTGTCTGGAGACTTCTAAACCAGGGAGTTTTGGGGGATTTGGATACACCAGGCTGCCCTCCGGCGGCGGCCGGCGCGCCGCGCCCGCTCCCTGCTCTGCCAGGAGCCGCTTCCCGGCCTCGCTTCCCCCGCTCCTCCCCAGACCGAACAGGCCGGGAGGAGCTGCCCGGGGGCACCGGCAGCTCAGGGATCCCGAAAGCCTCAGGAGAGCTGCCTGTGAGAGGGACAGGCTCCCAAAGCCTCGTGCTTCAGCTCCTTCCCCGCGCTCGGGCTGTAACCTCCCACTCTGGAGGGGGAACCAGAGACAGGAGAACAAGTTCTTTGTCATTTCTTATCAGCAGTTTTGAAATAAAAATCTAAACAGCAGCGAGCTGCCCCAAACACGTGTCGCTCCTGCTAGTGGTTGGTGCTCCATGTCCCCATGAGCCGCCTGTGGGGGTGGTGTGTTCAGCTGATGCTTTCAACCTGCCTGTGATTCTTCAGGGACCAATTCTAGGCTGCTGGGTCAGTACTAGGAAGGAAGCTATAATTGCATTTGGTTTCTACACACTCTGAAAAAACTGCTTCCTTTAGTTATTACAGCAAGATGAATGGAAAATGCTTCACGTTTATTATCAGAGACGGTTGCTATCACCCTCAAGTCAATTGCTATTATCAGTGTTCAGAGAAGAAAAGGAAGTGGCGCTTTCAGAGTGCAGTGGTCTCACCTGCTCCCATTTGATTTTGAATGCCTCTCAGAAACAGGGGACATTTAGTAATTTGTCACTGTGTATTCTAGGAGCTGAATGAGCTCCAGTGCAGAAAGGCTGCACCTGGGACCAGTGAGATACAGCAGATTTGTTCCTGTTCACGCTCAACCTGCTCGGATCACAGGCGTGGGAGTTGAGTCACCTGGAGCCAAGGATCGTTCCCTTGCAGGAATGATCTGAATTTGTGTGAGAATTCAAACACTGGCAGTGGTGGGGAAAGCAGCAGTGTTACAGCTCTGGCTGCTGATAGGGTACAGAGGTAGCCAAAGTCAGCACTGAAAGTCAGTGATCTGTCAGTAGGCATGAGGCCAACTTCTCTTGCTTTCTGTGTTTGGTAAAGCTCTTATTTTCCTTCATACTCAGAATTTTAAGGTTATTCTCCAACACAATTACATGGAAGAACGCCTCTACCTTAAGAGGACAGCAGCCAGAGGAGATGCAAAGTATTACATGATTATTTAGCAAACTGCAAAAGGCTGGTGTACTGCAGGAGGGGACCTAATGCCATGTGTACTCTACAGATCTTGGGGCAGAGACATTTTATAACAACACACTGGAAGTTGTTTCAACTCATATGAGTCCAAAATTTCTCTGATAGTTCCACCTTGACTATCTTATATTTTGTCACAGAAAACTATCAATTGCCAGGCCAGGATGTCCTAACATCAGTCTTAAAAAGGGAAAATGCCCTTGATATCCAAAGCAGGAAGGATCAGCCAGTTTGCAATGGACACTAATGGTATGAGGAAGCACTTTATCCAATTATACCATGTCTATGCTAAGCATGAGAGAAAGGGTGCCCTGCTGCAAAGGTTAAAACTCATCTCACAAAAACAATATTAATGGGAATATGGCATGTGCAGGTCAACCGTAGACAACACCACAAACCTGGGTGCACATGGTACAAGCACTACCATAAGCAACTGACCACAGAGATTTGACACACATCATCAGCTGTTTAACAATTAGCTTATTAGATCAGGTTTAATCTAACCAAGAATCTGGTTAAGGGTTAAATCTCTACAATTAAAACCTTTTCTTGCTGAAGATTTTTTTTTTAAATGAAGAGCTTGTAGCTGAATGGTAAATAAGATTTAGACCTGTTAGAAGATTAAGTGTTCTGCTCTGTTCCTAAGATTAATCTTAAGGCAATTAGTAGTTCTCAAGGTCTGAACAGTAGGGATATGCATGAATTTTCTTAATTCCACCAGCTGAAAGTGAGTCGAATGACTTCTGCCTTACATTATCACACAAACACTGGCATGGCTTGCAGTGGTGTAAATCAGCAGTAGTACAAGATTATCCACCAGTGATCCATAAGAAGGGTAATACATCATAATATATTACAGCAGATTAAAAATGTGTAAAAGAAAATCCTTTTTAAAATTATACTAAGGATAGGGACTGTTTGAATGGTTTTTCCCTTTCATTTACCAGATATTTAATTTTCCTGTTCAAATGAATGAAGTTAATGATGCAGTTTATAAAAAATAAAATAGTTGTAAAACAGCATGTTTAATATTGTGTTTATTGTGAGTGGGGTATGTGGTGTGACATGTACAGAGACATACTTCCATCCTGGAAACACAGCCAAGAACATGGGTACAGCCTTGGTTTTCCCCGGTCAGGATCCTGAGACTGTTTTTCCTGACTTCCCACTCCCACTCTTTCCAAATGAGCAATCCCAATCTAACTGCAATCCTGTATTTTCCTTTTTAAACTGTACATACTCATTTTGTCAGCCTCTGCTGTCACATCCTGAACAAGGACTACAAGTGAGCAGAGTTTCTGGGTGATCAGCTGGGATCACCTTTGGACCAAGATGGAACTTGTGGATTGATGCTGTGGCAAGCAGTCATCAGCTGGATGACCCTATGCAGTGCCTTTTACTGGGAGTCAGCTTTAACAGTATCAAGCGTTAATTTGGTGCTCCTGGTGCCTGACAATGATACATTTCATGGACCAGCAGTGGGTCACAGAGCAGAGCTGAGCATGGCTTAGGAGGTTCTGGATCACATGGTGGTCATGGCTGCTTTTGTCTCCCGAACAGTGACCCAGAAACAACAGCAAATACAGAAAGGGATCATTATGAAGCAGCCTAATTAGGTTTGCCATCTACTTGCTTACAGTGTTATGAATCACTTTATCAACAGGGATTATATCTTTATTTGAAGTTCCCACTTTGTGCAGTAATTATATCTAAAAGCCCCGTGCAGTCTGTTCACCTCAGGAAAGGTGAAATACATTGTTAGCTTTGCAGAATTGAAATCCTCGTGTTCTGCCACACAGAGAACACACCCCTCTGGTGAGACAGTGTCCTCAATCTACACCCTTCAAGACCCACAGGCAGCAAACCTCATGCAAGCAAATTAATAATTTTTCTTAACAATGTCTCAGCTATTATTTTTTTTTAATAATAAACTGTGATTTAACTTCCTAATAATTTGAAATAGTCAAAGTAATATCATTAGTGTTGGCAAAGACAGAAATTCCTCCTGACTGGGTGCTAGTCACTCTTCACTAAGAGGTCTACTAGTCATTCTGCTATTGTCTCTGTTTGAGTGAACAAAGAGAGTTGTTTTTTAGTTAAGTTATATTTATATGTAGAACATTTACAATTTCTTGTTAACTGCGAACTCCTGTGAATACATTTTCATTGCTCTTCAGAACATTTCTGCCTTCAGAACCACAAATTTACCTGATTAATTGTTCACAAATAAAGAAAAAAACCTGATACCTGCAAAGTATCCAGCAGATTTTCTTCTCAATAACATGTTAGTGAATACCTTTCATTTGTAGCTTTACAGTTCTGCCCCATATTCTCAGGGATTTCTGATTAAATGCTCATTAATTTTTGCATCATAGAGAAGGAGCTTTAAAATTTCAAGTGGGTGTCAAGTTGCATTAGGACTTGTGTACTCATTCTGCCTGAATTGTTATTCGTGCACAAACAGTGTAAGAAGTTTAAGAGTGTCGTTTTTTAAAAAAGGAGGATGCTGCAGCCCTCATGTAGTGTGAGTATTTTTCGTGTGTATTTTCTAAAAAATAAAATTGTTATAATGGTGTGTGTTTTGGTGTGCTTTCTACACCCCATGGTGCAAGTTACACAAGAAAAACACACCATTATCATGCCAAGGCAGGTTTCTCTGTTCATCAGACAATTGCTCTACATATCCAATCAGTCTGTCAGAAATAGTTTATCTGCTTTAAGAACTCTAAATACATTTTTTCATGTTTTCTCCTGGGCAAAGTTCTGTGCTATGCCTGGAAGTAAGTTTTGCTATAAAAGATGCTTTCACTAGTCCAGGAACACAGACAACATGTATGCACTTAAATTTGTATTATTTTTTTTTAATAGTACTATTAATAAACTTCATTGACTTTGTGTTCTATTTTGCTATTTAGCTCAAGTTTTTGTTTTCTTCTGTTTTGTGCAAATTCTACTGATATTCCACAGGGAGTTAGAAAGAGAACTTTCTGTAACTCACTGAAAAGGGTAGGAGTAACAGCCTTCCTTTCCAAATGCCCACCAACAATGCTGTCATCTCAAGTTTTAGGCCATGTGAGCCATAACCAAAGAATCAACAGGACAAATGCATAATGATATGAAATCTTTACTCACCTGCATAAAAATTGAACCATTTCAACAATTTCACTGCCACAGAATAATGTAGTTGGAAGCACCTTTTTGCCTCAATTTCCTGATGAAGCACAAGAGCAAACTTGCAAAGAACAGTAACAGCAGAAATACAACACACACACCCTGGCAAATAAAACTATTCTTCTCTTAAATGCAGAGTAAAACCAGAGTGACTCTTAGTTCACTTTCGAACCTGACAGTGTTGCTCACCTATGGCAGAAACGGAACTGTCTCTACAGTACTTGAATTTTATGCTAGAGTTTGTTTCTCTGGGACAGTTTAATAAGTTGATTGTGTAATGAAATTCTTAAAACTTATAACAATCTCTGCAACACAAAAACACATAACCAAATGATGGTGAGGTTTAGATATTTCTACCTGCCAGAACAATCTGACTGGTCAGTATTATTCCTATTATGTGCACATTTTCTTAAAACTGACCCAATCACACACTTCCTTGCTTTTATTGAGTATGCTAAAAACAAAAAAAGCTGTGTATGAATTTTTCAAATCGATATTAACCTTTTTTTCTTAAGCTATAAAAAATGTAACCTATTTCTGTTTCAAAGTTATTACCAGGCAAGCTGATGTTCTGCTGGATGCTCTCAAAGCTTTTCAGTGCAGTAAATATTGTTGATATAATTTCACTGACATATGGATCAGAATAATATAGATAGTTCATAGACAATTGTTTGAAATACATTTGTGTAGGAGCATCTAAGAGGAGTGGGAAATAAAACAAAAGCTTGTAAAACTTGCTGCCAGCATCTAGATCAGTGAAGAAAGAGGTGATTGAAAACATCCCACTTTTATAGCAGGGAAAGTATTGTTATCTTATACAAGGTCAAATATGTAGAAGAAAAAATCATCCCTTATTTGAATAAAGTATAAATATTAATTACCTTTAACATAGGAGCCAGGAAATAAAATAATTTCTAAAAATATGTGATTATGTATTAAATATTCACCCAAGGATCAGAATAATAAGGTGACCAAGAGACAGTCTAGTATATAAACTGGAACAAACAAAGAATTACAAGCAGCCTCCTTGCAGTGTAATCGATCAAAGACAGTAGCACTTAGAGTTGTGTGTGTGAATGTGTGCTGACAGGGTCCTTTACTAGCACAAACACAGAAAATGAAATGGCCATTTCCCAGTAAACTGCCATCTCTGTGCTGATGGCTGCAAGGTGAGTTGGCTCATTCACTCACTTACTGTCAGCCTCCAAGCTTCGGGTCCTGGAGCAGGAAGCATTTCCTTCGTCATCACCAACACTGGGAATGTGCACATTGCTGCTGTCACGTCCAGGGAGCAACTTCTGTCCTCCAAACATAACTGCAGTTAACTGCTCACCTTGAGCACCCTCTGATCACCTGTGACTGACAAAGACAAGAGGAAGAATCAAAAGCAAAGCTTTTATTGTCTTTTTTGAAGAAGTGAAGACAAGAATAACTTATTGCCACCACTGATTAAACTAGTCAATTTATTTTCAAAGTAAGGCATCTTCCAAACTGCATGGGGTGCCCCTATGTGGGTCCAGGAAGCACAAAAACTCTCCTCATACACAAGTGGAAAGTATGAGAAGAAATAACTATGTTATTCACAGATGCATTAATTGCAATTAAGAGAGTAGAGTGGGAATGAAAACTACAGCTCACTCGGCAGGGTATGAGTGAGCAAAACCAATCCCCTGAGAGGCCATGTGATCAGCATGGCAGGTGGTTGTATTGTTGTCCTACAGGCCATGTGAAATATCCATCAGAATTGACAAGCAACATATGAATATCAGTGGATACTAAATGAGGCCATGAAACATTTTTTCCCCAGATTTCCAGGAGCCTTTCTAGTTCAGCCACACCAGCTTATCTATTTTTACTCGCAGAAGGGAATCTTGTTTCTCTCCTAGTATTGTAGGTGCCTCAGAATTCTCACATAAAGCAGACATAGCTATTCTAGCTCCATAATGCTTCTCTGACCTGAATAGTGTTCTAGAAAAAAATCATCCAAGATTCTGATATATACAGTGAAGGGTGACATTGTCCATAGCTGCTGGCAATGCAGCAGGAGATTTTCACTTTGGAAGGAAACCTGAAATGATGGCATTCCAAAGTTAAACAGCACTTTCAGGCTGTTCTGGTAGGGGATGGAGGTAGCACCTTGTTTTTCGCACACCACTGCTGAAATGTGGTCTCCATACTGGCCATGCAAATATACACAAGACCAGCAATGGAGAAATGGTTACCTGACCTTTCTAATAACGTGTGAATTTGGAAGGCCTTCACATTCTTTTGTCCTTCACATTCTTTAAAGTGCTATGCTGTTGGTGAAGTGGAAAGGGAGGGAAAAGGATTTTCAATGTAGCCCCACTACATCTCTCACATACAGATTACAGCTGGTAAGAATAGACAGACGATTTTTTCTAAGCTTTATAAAATGTGTCCCTAGGCAGTAGTTTCAAAACCACTTACTCTGAATTTTAAGTCTCATGAAAGTGTTTCATTTTCTCCATGAATATTTGCTCCTCACCCAGACAAAGCAAGAAAATTGAAAGAATTTTGCAGTCTTTATTTCTTACCCACTCACTTAGCAAGGAATTTGGTAAGGATGATGTTATGAGAAACTGAATCAACCAATTAGCAAGACTATTTATCTTGTGCTTCTGCTGAAGAAGGAACATGGGAGACTTGAGAATATTGAAAGAGCAGTAGAGTATGCAAACCATCAGCGTGTTGCATAGACTGCAGCCACTTTTCACACAGCGAACGAGGATTAAAAAAAAAAACCTCATTTAATTATTTCATCTCCCACTGTTGCTGTCACCTTCTATAAACAACTGAGTAAAGAAAGATGAACTAGGAAAAGTAAACTAAGGCTTAATTAACAAGGTATTTTCCTCTCTTTCCTACTCAGGCCCATGCATGTATCATGTCCCTAGGATACAGCAGACGTGTCATTTCCTTCCTCTGCTAATTAGAGACACCATATTCCCTGAGCAGAGTGTTGGAGGTATATTTTCAACCATTTATTTTAGAACAGAGTGACAGTCACATCTCTAACTTGTAAGTATTCATGTAAATGCAGCCTATTTACTCAACTCCACTTAAATCAAATTGATATTTCACACCTTCTCAAAACTAGAACTGTTCCATAAGAGGTCAACACTGAAAGCCTCGGATATGACACCAAGAAAGTTGTAGTAGGTGGAGCTGAGACAGGAACATTTTTTTAGGCTATCACTGAAAGCCTGTGGAGGCCTGAAAGACATGAGTCCCAATTATTATGTCTGAATCCAACCGAAACAGCGGAGTGACTTCTTAGCAGGCAGAAAATTAACAACCAAGCAGAATATCTGTAAATCACCAAAGGACTAACCAAAATCTTCCCAACATATCTGTGGCATGTTACAAGCCTGTACAGACCAGGAAGTACCTAACTTGAGTATTTAAAGACGGCTATCACCAGCTGAATAAATAGTGCTGCCAGTAAGTGGAATTTTCTACATGTTTATGCATGGATAAATAACCAATTTAAAGTTGCATTATAGAAGATAATAACCAGGAGGAGAATGCATAATACGATGTAGGAGCTGGCACACAAAGGGGATGCAGAGCTTCCCTCCTTCCGATTCAGGCTGCTAAACTCAGTGTGTGCCATTAAATCAGCACAGTGTCTTATGTTCATCTGTCATCCTGCTCTCCCAAGGAAACTGCCATGGCAAAGGACTGTGAGGAAGAGTGTGGTGGCTTTATAAGGTCTTGGAGTAGGTAGTGGGTGCCCCTGGGTGAGCAACTGCATGTGGAATACCATGAGTGGGTTGACTGAAGTCGCCCTAACTCCATAGGGACAAATGTGCCTGAGGTTCTGATTAAATTCACATTATTTTCAGCATTAGAGAAAAAGTACTTTTTTAGGTGGCTGTTAAGTTCCTTTCATCTGATGACCTTGGGGCCTCTGGTACCATCCTGTGCTGACATTTCCAAGGGATCTGGTGCCATCACCTGTCTGTTCTTTTCTACTTTGTGTTTTATTGTAGGGTCACGGATATTTGACTCCCACTAAGGACAACTTGTCATTACTACCTATTAAATAAGAAGACACGTAACCATAAGCATTAGTGCTACGTGTGCATGGTCCCTCCTTGACATCACCAGCTACAGGGGTCCACATACTTTGGTGTCTGAACAGCATTTTAATGCTTTAAGATAAACTTTCTTAGCAGCAGACAACCTCCCCATCTTTAATAGGAAGGACAAACTCAAAGCCTCTCAAAAATCTCTAGTAACCTTGCTGGGCACATTAAATGGAAAATGTCTGTAAATGTGTTGAATATTAGAGCTGAGCATCACCCTTCACATAACAAAGCTATTCAGGGAGGGCATTTCCATCTCAGAAAAGCGCCCGATATCTTGCAACATATAATTTGCATAACCAAGAGATGGCAGCACTCCATCAACCGTTTGCCTGAAGCAGTTATTTGGAAATGATAATGCATCTGTAAGCACCATACCTGTGTGTATGAACAGCACTAGGAGACTAAAAACAATGGAATAACCATGGAGCGAGACCTGTGATTATTATTCTATTGCTTTACAAAGGTCAAGTATAGATGAAATTCATTTACCAGTAACTTGAATTATTCTTTATCCACCTTTTACTATGAATAGGACATGCCAAGTATTTGTTTTCATTTGGTTGTCTCATAGATGTATATTCTCAAAGCATATTTCATAAGATAAAAAAGTGACCTTTCACAAAAACTTAAGAAGCACATATTTATCAAATATATACTTTCATTTAAAGCACTTTCTCAGCAGCTGAAAAAGTTCCATCATAATAATCTTAAGGATCAAGGCATGTGTAAAAATTTAACATTTAATTATAAATAGATATATATATCCTGCAGACTGATGCTGAACACAAATTGGAGGAGTTTAGGATTTCCCAAAGACCGCCAGTATCCCGTATCATCAGGCTCACATGCACACAAGGGATTTGGTAGTAGTGATAATTAACCTCTTTTACCACATTCAGTCCAATTTATTTTAGATTCTGTGAACAGTGTATGGAGTCCAGTAGCAGCCTTCAAACGTTGCTACAAGGACAAAGCTATGGATATTATGAGGTGATGAGGAAACTGGGTAAAAGGCTGATAGCCAATGAACTGGACTGAAAAGGAAATTGTTGAACTGAGCTGTTGCTGTTGGATGAGTTTTGAGAGCAGCATTATTTAAATTAATGAGATTCACAGCTGACTAACGTTAACACTGCTTTCCACCTCTGCTCCTTACTGCTGAAAATAATTTTCCAAGAAAAAGGCCATGTTCAAACAACATTGATTATATTTCGGAAAAACACACCACAAATAAGTTGCATAATATCACTAAAGATCTTATGTGTTTTGGCATTTAAATATTATTCTTGCTTTAAAATATCTGATTAGATTTCTTTTTACAACCTTTTTTAGTTTAGTCTAACTCAATTTGTGTTGCATTTAATTTAATCCAATACACAAGGAGAATCTATTTATTTTCTTTAAAAATACCGAACATAAATTTTGGTGGCTTTTGTTCTTTTCTGTGTTTTTTTTTTCTAGTGTGACCTTGTTCTTCCATGGTATCTCTTTCTATACAGAAAACATCCACCACTATTGGATTCATTCCTGATATTTCTAGTTATACAAAATATTATCTTAGAAGACCAGCAAATGGGTTCATTTTTGTTTAATAGCCTAATAGGAGTGAGAGTATCAAAGCAGCAAGAGTATCACTCAAAAAACAATTCAGTATTTCATCAGACAATGCCAACTGTAGGCGGTAACTAGAAACTAAAATGTGTTTTTATTATATGTTAGCGTGTACATCCTAAATTACAACAATCAGACAAGATGAGACTGAAGCTATCATGAGAACAAGTCTAACTGTTCATCTCTTGTTTTCACCTAAAGCAGAAGGCTGCAGAATCAGCTTTCTCCTCTTTCTATGCAAATTAATCCTGCTGCCTGTAATGAGCTCCAGTGTCACTGAAAGGAGATCCAGGACACTGTACATGGTACCTGGATCAAATCACTCCATGAAACTGAGCAAGTTCACCCAAAACCAGATTGGGAGCTAAGCTTTTATGACTTTTTCTATTTCTGGGCTTAGAGTCCCCATTCATTATTTGCTCAATGCATTTTCAGAGGGTGGAAAAACAAACCTTAAGAACATACATCGCAGGAATTTATAACAGTGTGTTACTTGGATTATGATTAGCTCAACAGAAATCCTATCTTATATAAATGTGCTTTAAAAGACCATAAAAAATTAAATATAATTCCCAGGGGTAAAAGTAGTTTTCTTTCTTTTGTCCTCTCTGAGACGATCTATTCTTCAGGAGTTCCTCTTCCCCCCACTCTATGATGTGGTTGTGACAGAATCAATGATCTACTTATAGATAAAAGGACAATTTTTTTACTCAGCGTTGAGTAGATTTATACTGCTTTCAGTTGTATTTAGTATTCCTTTTAAGTTGTTGGGGTTTTTTTAATGTGGATAGAAAACTTTAGATAACTGCTTTGAAGATAATTCCCATATCAAGCGGAAAGCACAAAAGATGACTAAAGTTCAAAACTTTTAAAATTCTGACTTAGGGAAGATAGAAGAGCTCACTTTTCCCAACACAGGGACCTCCAGGTTGTTCAGAAACACTTCTTTTTAGCTCATTTCCTTTCTCGAGTTTCTTACTTCTCAGCCTCTATCTTTGCTTGGGATTCCTTGACCTGGTTCTCACCCCCAGTCTGCTGGCCAGCCAAACACAGACTGTGATTTTATTTCTTTTTCTCATTTCTGTGACAATGGCTAAATTTTAAGTTACCCACTCCCGATACACCCATTTGTAACATGTTCCCATATGTTCTAACTACACTTTTATCTACGTGATTTAGGGACTGATGTCCCGAGTTTTTATAAAGAAAGTGAAATTTAACCCTTTTACAAATGAATCGATGGGACCTTGTAAGTTGCATTCCAACAATTTTATTCAAAAGAGCAAACTCGCTCAATTTAAAAAATGCTGAAGGGCGATGGGCAGGACCACAGCAGAATTTACATACAAACTTTCCAGCATGTGATGTAAATGTAGGTTGAATCTTACAAGGTGCTTGTGTCACAAGACCATTATTTGTCGTGATTTGGGCTACTTAAATGCATATCACGCTTTGATATCTCTGAAGACACTTCTGGTTTACCACAATTAAAAGACCACCATTAGTTTCAGGGCATTATTTGATGAAATTTAAGATAAGTTTGAACTCAAATCAGTAGGAATACACACGTGCTTACTACTGAGCACATTTGTCAGCTGAAGAACTCAGTGAAAATTCTTAGGAAGGACTTAAGAAAGATGTTTTGATTGTGTTTCATGCAGAAGAACGTTTGCATGATCCTTATCCGTTCTAAGGTAACACTTTGCTGAGAGAGATTTAAGTTCAAATTCCAAAATTTGAAGCAATTCGCCGTAAAGCAGAAATAGAGAATGCGTCTTGAGAAAACTGGGTATCTTAAATGAATGCAAGCTGCTAAATAACAAAATATCGGAATTTTAAGATCAATGGTTTGGTGATAGAATTCGAGGGACAGAACTCATCTGTGGTAGCTTGACCCATACCAAAACTAAGCTGCTGGAAACTTAGGCAAGCTCAAAAAACACTTTTGTCAAATTATCTGGAACAAAAAGTTTGCTTTTATAGTAGTAGAAACTCCGGTGCTCTACCGGGGGAAGAGCCACGGTTCATTCAGCTCCTAAAGTAAGGCAGATTAGAAAGGCGTGACTGTAGAACCTTGAGAAGCTTCTCCGATCACCTGCAAAGCGATCCTCAGTTCCGTGAAGAATTAAATGTCTCCGCATTAACACCTCCGATTTCAGCTCCTTTCTCTTACTGCGAGTACAATTGCCTAAGAGCAGTAAATTTGCACTCCTATCTGCCGGTTAAACACTGCATTTGTTAAGCTGTAGTGCAGGTTTTGCCCCGCCTTTGAGGCCGGAGCTCCGTGCTGGCAGACGCCTCCGCGGGGCAAGTGCCGCCAGTGCAAAATGTGATTATTAAAGCGGTGCACGCTCTTTTTTTTTTTTTCTTTCTTTTTTTCTTTCTTTCTTTCTTTCTTTCTTTCTTTCTTTCTTTCTTTCTTTCTTTCTTTCTTTCTTTCTCTCTTTCTCTCTCTCTTTCTCTCTTTCTCTCTCTCTTTCTCTCTTTCTCTCTCGCTTTCTCTCTCTCTTTCTCTCTTCCCCACGCCCAAACTGAAGGCACAGTTTCGGTGTGTCTCTGCAGAAGCCGCTGCCCACCAGCCCTTCCAGCGCAGCCTGGCACTGCCCTGCTCCTGTTCGGCGCTGGTCGGGCCGGAGCCCGGGGCTCTCTCGCTGCCTGCGGGCTCCTGCAGCCGCTGCTGCTGATCGCGATAACCCCGCGTGTCCTGCTCGGCACAGCGCGCTCCGAGCCCTGGGGCTCCTCCCTGCCTGATGGAACATTCCATTTCACAGATAAACCCAACAGCCCGCTCTACCCCGAGTCGTGACTCACATCTTCCTAAACGCTCCGTTGAAGTTTGTTTACAGCGCTGGCGCTTGCCACATCAGGGGAAGGAGGGCTCTGTGTTTCCTTTTTCACTATTTTTTTTTAAACAAACACAACTGAAAAACTGTCAACTCTTTTTATTGTTTTCAAGTTGTATAAACAGAATTACGCTGCAGGGAGTCTATTAATAAAGTCCTACACAATAAAACCATTCACCATCTTCAAGGCAGGTTTTAATCTCCCAGGAAAAAATCAATTTTATTTAGAATAAACCAGTAAAGAATGGAGATTACTCCAGGGAATTAGTCTTTAAAGTATGATGGAGGAATATAGATTTTCTTCTCTATAGGAATATGATGTTGCAATGCATATAAAATGTGCCATAACAATTACATAAAGGCTTCTTTTAAATTTCCAGGCTCATTAAACCTATAGCTTTCTAGAAACAAGTACTTTTGGGGAGGGGAAAAAAAAAAAAAAAAAGCGTGTAATTATAGAGACAAATACCTGGCAGAAAAAGCTTAGAATTTTGAATTCAAGTTCCATTGCACTAATGAACCACTCCACCAAATCCCAGGAGGTCAAAACATATTATGTGTGTGACTCCAGTGCAGAAGAAGTAACCTTGTGCCCTTGCTTTCCATATCTATGGCATCTCCAAACGGTCACAAAGGGATCAATGCAGAGGGTGCAGTTATATTAATACAAGTTAAATGGCCACCTGGAATACAGCTGCCAAGACCTTCGCTCACAGATGGTGACACTTTGTCTTGGAGGCTGAATCTGGACAAACAACTCAAAGATCACAAATTCTGCTCTTGGTTATACCTGTGCTGCTCTGCAGCTGAGCGTGTCTTCATCAGCTACAGCAGAGACAATGAAGCTGTTTTTACTGAACACAGAATCTGAGGCATTTTCACTCCAATACAGACACTGCTGGGGTTTTAACATTTATAGCTTGGAGAAGTCAGAATGGGTTCAAGTCCTGACACTCCACATTTACTTGTTAACAGGGTCAGGATTTCACTTTTACCTCTGGTTTTTATTTCTCTTAGCCACATAAGTGAGACCTGAACTCTGTGCTTATTATTCCCACTGCAAAAATTTAAAGACCCTTTTGTGTCACTGAGAAACAAACAGCATAAGGCTGTACCACTGGCAAAACCACTTCTCAGATCTTTACACTCTTTAACTGTTTATGCCTCAAGATCTTAATCAAGTATCTGTTAAAGCCTTCTCCTAACAATTAATTAGGGAAAACTATAATTTGTATTTTGCAGAAACTACAGAGCCACGAATGCAGTGACAGCTGTGTGGTTAGAAGGAAGGTTTTAGTGGCTGGTGGAGTTCATGTACACTTTCTAAAGACATTTAGCTTGCTTTTTTTAGGCTGAAGAAGCAATCTAAAATCCTAAGTCTGAATACTCCATGACTCTCAGAAATTGCTTTTTACAGTCACAGCCGCTTTAGGCAGAAGGCAATCTTGTATCTGAGCAAGGGGAAAAGCTCTGATCCAGAGCTCAGCTGAATTTTGTAACTTTCTTGTCTTTATTAAATTCTGTAATATTCATGAATATTTAACAGTTAAAATATTGTTATTACTGCACAAGCATTCTTCCAGCCTACAAAGCGTTATATTCTGCCTCTGTTTAGACTTTAATTTGATTTTGCTCCAAAGCAAGTATTGTCTATTTTTGCAGAGAATTCAGTTTTCTAGTGGAACTAACCTCTCTTCCATCTATGGAAAATATTTGTTGGCCTTACTGATGCAGGTGCTTTCGCATTAAGCTTACATTAATTAATAACTCAACCAATTCTGGTGTAAATGGCCTGCACTAGAATAAAAACAAGCTGACACAAAGATGGCTTGTGTGGTCTGAGACCCAGCTGACCTGGGTGTCACAAATTTGCATGGAACGGTTTGATCTGCTGTAACTATCACTGGGTGGTGGGGGGGAGAAAAGCTTGCAGAGTTCTCATTCAAAGATGCTGCGAATTTTGCCTGTGGGTATGGGTGCAAACCCAGCAGGATGGCAGCAGTGGGACTGGGTGCAAGCCCAGCAGGATGGCAGCAGTGGGACTGGGTGCAAGCCCAGCAGGATGTCAGTAGAGGCTGTGGATGCAAACCCAGCAGGATGGCAGCAGAGGCTGTGGGTGCAAACCCAGCAGGATGGCAGCAGAGGCTGTGGGTGCAAACCCAGCAGGATGGCAGCAGTGGGTAAGGGTGCAAACCCAGCAGGATGGCAGCAGAGGCTGTGGATGCAAACCCAGCAGGATGGCAGCAGTGGGTCTGGGTGCAAGCCAAGCAGGATGGCAAGGGAAGGTGGCAGCTCTGCCACAGCTCTGCTCCAGCAGAGGCT
>WEKY01037238.1:427356-548301 GCA_013390045.1 Picathartes gymnocephalus | reverse complement strand
CCCAGCAGGATGGCAGCAGAGGCTGTGGGTGCAAGCCCAGCAGGATGGCAGCAGAGGCTGTGGATGCAAACCCAGCAGGATGGCAGCAGAGGCTGTGGGTGCAAGCCCAGCAGGATGGCAGCAGTGGGACTGGGTGCAAGCCCAGCAGGATGGCAGCAGTGGGACTGGGTGCAAACCCAGCAGGATGGCAGCAGTGGGTAAGGGTGCAAACCCAGCAGGATGGCAGCAGTGGGACTGGGTGCAAACCCAGCAGGATGGCAGCAGTCAGCACTTCTCCCTTACATCCACACTGCCAAGGGAAGGTGGCAGCTCTGCCACAGCTCTGCTCCAACCACACACCAGGGGCTCTGCTTACATTGTCGCCTGTAGCATTTCAACACCGGCTGCCTTCCGTCCTCCACCTTCATCCCAACTCCCCCATTCTTTGTTGTAGGAAATAACAACCCAGACAACGGCAATGTCTCTTTTCCTTATTGGTAAACACTCTCTGGGCACATCTGCAGTGATGATGATAAGGCAAAGGTCTGCTCTCAAATGGGAAAAGCAGAATGTCAGTTTACATAATGGCCAGAAAACAAGAAAAAGAACCTACATGCTTGAGCAACAAGCCTGTTTCTATCTTACTTCATTGTCTTAACAGGATTCTTATTGTGTTTATATTTAGAGACATGGGAAACTGTGCTAGCCATGCTCCCCATTGTTACTTAACCTCAAACAACCTATATAATACGCTGTCCATTAAGGAATCTGAATGTAGACTCTAATCAAGGTGGCTAAACAAGATATAGGAAAATAAAGCTCAGTGCTTCCTCCTTGTTTGGGAAAAAACAAACAGGAAGGCTCCCTCTCACACTCACCTCAGCAGAAAAGAGGGGGGGAGAGTTTGCTTTTACAGGCTCACAGAAGATTATAGCTCTCTGTTGTGCACCTGTTTGGCTTTTTCATCATTCACACTGCCAATAAATACTTCAGCAGATAGAAATACTTCAGCAACCTATTTTCCAATTGGGAGAATTTTCTTTACTTCACTTTTTAAGAATAGTGTTTATTAGAAATCCATGTTTAAAATTGGCAGTAGAAACCTGACATAACTAAGAGAGCAAAGACTGTGACTGGTTAATAATCAGAAAGTTACTTTTGATAACTTGTTAGTGCTTGAAGAGGCTTGCCTGAATGCTGAATAACAAATGAAACATTACCAAAAACTCGAATCCACATAACCAATATTAAATTGAATGCAATGTTCCTAATGACAATAGAGCCTTGATTGCTAAGAATTAATGATTCCTCATAGACACCAGTGTTGAAGAGGACTAGAAGCGGCAACTGAGCCCAAAATTCTGAATGCAAGACTATTTCACATGAAGAAAATATTTACAATGACTACTGGTTAAAAATTTTAATTATTTAAACAGCACATTTCTTACTTTTTCCTCAGAAGCCACAATATGTGGGCCTTTCAAACCAGCCAAGGATGACAATCCTACAAAATCATGCACAGATGACAATTCTACAAAATCAGCCAAGGATGACAATCATAAATCCTTTAAAGCTTTAAATTGACAAATTTATATAGAGAGCTTTCACCTCTTTCTGTGATGTTCTGTATTATCCTAATTATAACACCTGAGATTCCTCAATAAATATTATGGTTTCTTATAGAAACATTCTAACTTTGGACATTTAATTTAACATAAAGTCATAACAGTCCCTGGCATAAATCAGAGAGACAAGTTGCCATCAGAAAGAGTTAAATTCTTCTTTTTTTCCAGTGATTTGGCCCTGGTGCATGTCAGGTTGTGCAGGTGCCCCATCAAGTGTGCCACAGGCTCTGGGACACCAGCACTGTGTACCTTTCACTAGATAAGAGCTTGAAGGCAAGGTTGCTCAGCGCTTTCCCTTAGTAAATATATTTCCTTGGTGATCACACTTCTTACTATCTTGTCACCCAGTCATCAAATATGAGATGGACATAAAGATACAGAGAGTGAAGACTGTGGTTCTTTCTTACTTCTGCTTTCACCTTCCAGTACCTCTGGAAGATTAAAAGGAAAAGCAGGAAAGAAAAGCAGGAGGGATGCAGAAGGAACATCAGTCTGGAGGATGAGCTCAGGGAACAAGAGATCCTTCATGGCACCACACACAAGGAGAGAACCCCTTCCTGTCCTAGTTTCCTTTCTCTACTGCTCAGGTTTCACACGTACACCATACCCAGTACATCCTGGATTTAGTGCTAGAGATGAAAACAAACTGATCTCTGGGTGCGAGGTCAAAGGCCAACCTCACTGGGAATGGCTGCAGTAGGATCTCAGTTAGATTTCAAAATGAGATATCCCTTTACCATGCTTTCATTTAATTGTCCTCACTGCTTTCTCCTCCCCCCTTAGAGTCTCCCTTTCTTTCAGGTGGTGGCACTGCTGCACCATTTGTGGTGCTTAGCACAGCTTCCTCTGCCAGGTTTCAGAGTGTATCTTAACAAGTAATTAGAGCAATTTTCACTAGCTCATGCTGTCGGCTCTCCAGCTCCTGCATGATCCAAATGGCTCTCAGGGGATGTTACATTATGGTTGGTTTGTTATTGTTTGTTCCAGGCCAGTGCCACTAGACAAAAGCATTATAAAACCTGTGAGTGGTATTAATCACAATTTCTTAGATGTCTGTGTCTGCAATGTCCTATTCCCACTTTCCCATTTTTTTGCTTAGCTCTCATTTTGTTCTGAAAGAACAATTAGGATGTGATGTACAGAGTTCTGTGCCGTATAGAAGCTCAGCAATAGGCTCAAATATTTGTAAGGTTAGACAAAAAAGTAGGAGAGAAAAACAAGCATTGTATTTCAGCAACTCCACCTCTTTGTTAGGAAGGACTGGATTAGTACACGAGAGCTTCCTTGCAAACAGCCAGAATCCCACCAGCTTTGAATATTTCAAGCTCCTAAATTCAACTGAAGCTTAACGACTTACCCATTGTGTGTCTCCATATCTAACTTGACTGCAGCATACAATGCAGAATGTCCCCTGCTGTGCAGCCCCAAAACAAGCCCCTTTGAAAATAGTATTTATTTCATTTCAGTTAATCTTTATCATTTCAAAACTCTAATGGCTTTGAGATTCACAGAAATGTAACCCTATCCCTGTGGTAAGAGATTCAGTCATGTAGGGGGAGGAAAATAAACAGTGTAAACATAACTAATTTATTCCATTTCTGATCTTATTGATTCCAGGTCTGGGGGGCTTTTAAACCCATTAATTGAGGCAATAATAGGTAATGATAGGTAATAATAACTTTGGCCTGTCGCCCTCCTGCATCTTTTCAGGACAATGAGGTGGCTATTGAGTATTGTAAGAAAGAAACCTTCCAATTGAAAACCCACCAACACATCTGAGGATTCTCTAAAAATATGGAAGAGAAAGAAAAGACAACCACTTTGATGGGGTGGGTAAAGGTAACTGGACAGCTGTTAAATAAGTTTTGCAAAGAGGAATATGATCCTGGTAGATCGTTGACCGAAGCAGCAATAATAAAAACAAGCCTGCATTTACATGGTACTTTGCACCTTCAGAGTGCTGTGCAAACAATAACTAATTGATCTAGTCAAAAAAGAACTGCTTCCAGTGTAATATCGAGTATGTAGTCACAAGAGAACAAGTTATTAACTCAAGGAAGCAATTTATTTCAAAATCTATTATCATAAATTATACTGGTCTCTTTTTCCTCCTTTTTTAAGTTATTCCCTGTGCAGTCTGAATAATGCCTGGATTAATTTGCTCAGGATTTCTGGAAATTTAGTAAGTGCAAACTTAATAGGAGACTGATAGAAATGTCAGAGGTAATTGATGCTTTAATGCGCATGAAATCTGGAAAAGTACCCCATCAGAATAGATTCACAAAGGCCTTTACTAAAGCATGAGGGTAAAGGCTCATCATACTGGACTTACTTCTTTAGACGAGTTTAGTAAATTGTGTACTGTGAGTACTCTCTGCTTCCTAAACTTAGAAGCACAAAAGGTGTATCAGACATATATAGCACTTTTCCCATTAACTCCAGACATAGTATTATTTCCTACCTCTTTTTTATCATTAACATTTTAAATTTATGACATTTTCAACTGAATGACTGCATAAAATATTTTTTTTAAATTATAATAAGTAGGTTGTATCATGCCACACCAGGATAAAAGTATTATAGAAGTTGCAGCCATTCTATTTCTTTATTTTTCTCTACTTCTATTGATACAGAAAGTTGCTGTTCCCATTCTTGGTTTGCCTGTTTCTTTAAACAAGGCGTGATCTGATCTCTGAATCAGGTAAATCCTATTAGTCTATTTCAGCCATGAATACAAAGGAAACATTCCATAATCTGCCCAGAAGAATCTAATCCACGTCTGTTTCTTAATGGAATACACACACAATAACGCATATATTGTGCGTTATCAGGAGTCAGAAATGTCTTCATCTGTGCATGCTGCTAGGTGCAAACACCGTGTTTATCACTGCCAAGTTTGAAAGCCTTTTCTTTACAGGAGAAATAAGCTTGAAAAACACCAGCGAGTCTCAGTGTGCCCCAACAGACTGTGACACTCCTGCCTCAAAGCCTCTGCCATAAATTTGAAGTCAGTTCCCACTCCTTTCCTTCTCTGTCCCTACCACGGAATTCTGGTTGCTGCACTAGCACTACCCAGCCCCACATTAGCTCTTGCAGTGGCCAGTAAGTAAAAACCATTGTAATGCTGTCTGGCTTGTAAATGAGAAGAACAATAAGGAAAGTCTGAGCCTGACAGCCAGCAGTCCATGGTGATTACAGAGAAAAGAGACCGCATTTTTTACTCGCTTTTTGTTATTGTTATTAAGGTCAGTGTCATCCATCAAGATGCAGAGTTATTTCTGACACAGTTTCAAAGGTCAATTGGTCATGTGCAATGACAAAATAGATTCATGGAATATGTACCCAAAAACTCGGGAATGTGTCTTTCCACTTTCTATTGTCATGCCCCTATTCATACTTCAATGCCAAAAATCAACAAAGAGAGACATTTGAAAATACCAGTTGAGCAAACAACCAGAAGAAAATGCAAGTAACTCATTGATGCATAGTTCGAAAGCCATGGAATTTCTCCTTCTAAGCTACCATTCTCTTAACTCCAAATATCCAGTCAGCTTTTAGCCAGGAGAAATATTTCATTGGCCTCTGCATTCTACAAAGCAACAGATTTCTTTAAAAGGCTCCAATTAAAGTTTAATAGCAAAACTCTGAGTATAACATCTCACGCTACAATTCACTTGGCTGGCACACCACCATCTTTGTCCTTCCTTCCAGGAGGAACCTTTTCCTGAGTTTTAATTCATGGGAAGTCTTGGGCAAAGTCCACTGAGGTTTCACCACCATACCCACCACATTTCCACAGGAAGAACCACTGAAACCGGTAATAAATGGGTGAAGACTGAATCCAACAACCAAGAGGACGCTGAATGAGAAAATCCACTTTTACACTTTACTGTTCATTGACTGCACAAATACAAAGCTGTAATACCTTCTGCCACCCTCATCCATCTCTCCTTGATAGGAGAGCAGGAGTATCAGTGCTTCCCATGTTCTAGAGCCAGGCAGAGGAGGATTCTCTACAAAAAGAGACAAGAGGCCCTTGACTCCTACACTCTATTCCTTTATGACAAATAAACTCACTGTTTATTTGTTTCTCAGGAAATAACTTTTGAAACAAGGACTCCTTTTCCTAGTGAGTTACTAGGAAATAGGGAATATAAACAGTGTGATTCTCTTTTGAACAGATCTATCAATGACATACGTTGCATGGGGTCTCAGCATCCAGGCTCACACTGCACTTCTGATAAGTGACACAGCAGTGTTATCTTCGTGCATTTACAGAAAGAATTGAGGATGTAGCCAGGCATGGGTCAGTACCTTCAGCATTTCCAGTGCAGGTTAGCTCATTGCATTTGGTAACAGCTTATTTGCAGGCCACTGATATAATGTGAGTGGTCCTGGCACTCATAATCACTGTTGATCAGTTAATTGCAATGTAGTACCACAGAGTGGTATGGAAATGATATGGTAAATAATTACCAAGTAAACAGCTGCTTTTGTTTCATTCAATTTCACAGCTTTGGAAAGTTTGTCATAGTTGTTCATAAATTAAAGGGTAAAGTGGTAAAAGTGTTTATTATTAAAAACTCCCTCGAGTTTCTTCTCACTTCAGATGCCTGCAACATAAAAACCAGAAAGCACATGTTGGAGGATGCATTATACCATTCCATTTGGAGTAAAACAACCAAGAAAATAAGTGAGTTTATATGGAAGGATATACTTGGAAGTCAACCTGTGAGACACAAGACACTTGTAATTTCCCCATTACTGCTAAATTTCATTGTTCACAGCCACCAGGTGTCTTTACGCAGCCTTGGTTTCCTAAACAAAAATAAATGCAAAACTAATATTTTGAATTGATTAGTCAGACACATTCAGTTTAACAGGAATCAGGACATATGTACTGGGTCAGGTGTTAACAGTCTGTTTAGTTCCACTTCAGACATACTGACAGGCATCAGGTATTGACAAAACAGCTCCTGAGAGTAAAAAACATTCATTATTTAACTGTAGCATCAAATCAGTCATTAAAAAATGAGACTGTGAAGAGCTGGAGACATTTCTGGTTTATCTCTGTCAAAGGCTCACTCTGTCAGCCATTGGAATGGGCAGACCTTGCTCTTTCAGACATTGCACACCCCAGCCTGTCCCCCCCAACACGTCAATGACCTCTCTACTGAGGGAGAACCCCATTTAAACACCCAGTCGGGTTACTCCTCTGCATTCTCAGGGTTTGCCCTTCCTAGATAAAACCAGTACTGTAAACTCAGCAGGAGATTAAGACAAAGTTCTCAAAACCAATGGCTCAGCCATTGTCCTTCGACAGCTCTCAAGTGTGGGATCGAGATAAGGCACCTCTCAGAAATAATTTCTTTTTTCCTGTTTCTTCCTCTCCACTGCCTTTTAGACAAACACACCGGGTTAATGCATCTAATGGCCCAATAACACACAAGTTAAAAGACAATAGTCAAAAATTACTGTGGAGTAGCTTCAAATTCTGTCAACTATTTTCAGAGCTTTGGTAGTGACCACATATTAAAGGTACAAAACTTTAAAACAGCCTTTCCAGTTATTCTCTCAGCTCCCATTACATTGTGGTTTCTTCTTCGAAAAACATTTAAAATATTAGTTAGATTATTATTTTGCCTCTGCAAAGACAGAAATAACCTGGTACTAAGACACATTGTGAAACTGAGTTGCACAATTTTTTTTTTTTTTTTAACTCCGTGAATTATGTATTTTCCACTGGTAGACAAAGATCTTCAGTGAAAGGATTCTCTTTTCTAAAAACGCTGGGATTTGCGGGCACTAATAGGTCTTAATGGCCCTATTCCGCCTCACCTGGGACCCACTTCCTTGCCCCTGGGAAGCGGCCCCGGGGCTCCATTGAAATCCCGACTTGCAGTCCTTGCCGGAGCTGTTCTGCAGGAATGTTTGCCTCCAGGCTTGTCTCCAGGATGGACCTTGTTCCCCCGGGGCAGGCAGCGTGCTGGCTGCACCCACACTGCAGATGTGTGTTACCGAATCCTGCCTGTGGCTTCATCCCCCGGCTGGAATTTGAACCCACCCGTGGCTTTGTCTCCAGTCCCGCCCCTGCCCCTGTCTCTTTTTATCCCTGACTGAGCTCCCTGGAAGGACCCTGGACCTGGTTCATCCCTTGCCTTGTCTGGGGCTGTTGATGGAGCCTGTCATCTGTTCTAGGATCAGTGAGGACACTGCCACCACAGGGATCACCCTCAGCACCAGGATCATCTTCCCTGGAGTGGTAGCAGCCCCTTGATGACATAAAACAAAAATCTATAAAAGTGCTATAAAAGCAGCACTAATAATAATAATAATTTCGTTTTCAGCCTTGGCAAAAACTAAACCAGATATATGGGGAATTTCCCTAATTTTCCCCTTTAAGCAACTGAAGGTGAAATGAGTTGTTCTGAAGCCCTGCTCAATCCTCCCAACAAAGTGCCTTCTGCCACAGCTGATTAAGATGGATGAGGTCCCATAAATATCATTTTATATGATGTGCTGTAATTGCCATAAGCCATAAGTTAAACTAATTTATTTTCAAAGAAAGGACACTTGTCAGTTACAGCCTTGAAGTTTCCATCCACTAATTGTTAAAATTCTTCCAGGTGAAAACAAAGCTGGAAATCTTCAAGCCTTTCAAATGTAGGCACTTCTCTGGTGGCACAAGTTGAGAATGGCAAGCAGTCATATCCAAAGGTTATTTATCTCAGAAAAACAACCCTCCTTTTAACTCAGGTGTGCCTATGAGACCAAATGCAGATGACCACATAAAGAGCTGACTCTATTGATGCGTATAGAAAAGAACCCACACTATTAAGGGCAGAAACGAATTTTCATGATTGGGAAAAGAGCTAATTTTACCTTTTGCTGAAAGTATACCAACCATCACATGTCAGCACAGTGCTTACAGGAAATGGAGATTTGTCCAAGGATTTGTTTCTTTTGCTCAAAAGGACTTGTTTCATTTATGCTGCACAGAGCACCCTGATGTATGAGCATTTGCATTGTTGTACAAGATTTGAGGAGACCTACGAAAGTCAGGGGTCAAATTTCCAGTAGGCAATGTTGCATAGAACATGATTTTATCATTTATTGGAGGAATGATTGCTTCTGAACTAACTCAATATGTCAGTATGTATAACCAATGTATATTGATCTATAGGTGTGCTGGGGTCTGTCAGCAAAGGCCCCCACCCATCAGTGACAAATCTAAACTCCATTTATGTCAGTAGTCTGCATCTGTTCCTCACTGTTCAGATCCAGCAGGAACAGACTCTTCCCATAAAAGTCACATCGTGCCCCAGTACACACTGCACTAAAGTCAGTCACCCCACTGATTTTAACGGTGTTACTTGTTCATTACATGAGCACCCGAGAGCAGAATTTGCTGTTATATGACCTCAGTGTTCAATCGGCATCGACAGAGCGATGCTGACTCTTTGCCAAACATGAAATTGAGTTTTAACATTGTTTTAAAGACCTATGAGGCTCTGCATAATTTCATAAGTTGTCTATTCAATTGAATTGCTGACTCTAAGGTACTGATATCATTCAATTCTGATCTATTGATCATATAAAAAATGCAGGCTAAAAGTGTGTGCAACACTTGCTATAAATTTCTATAAACCAGACTCAAAATGCAGTGCTGGCCAAGGTAGGAAAGCCAAACAGACATCCTTTCAGCCTAAAGATCTCTGCTCCTGATAACTTTAGCCTCCAGGCAAAAGACAATTTCATGTCACAGAAACATTTTATTTTATTTTATTTTATTTTATTTTATTTTATTTTATTTTATTTTATTTGAAAGTAGTTCAGAATGTATTTGTATATGGGACACTTGTATACCTGAATGCTGAATTATGAGGACTTATGTCACACTGATAAATTGTTCTCTTTGCAAGATGTAGCACAGCTTTCACAGACTGATACCAATTCAAGTGAAAAAGCACTTACCTTCCAACTTAAAAGAGAAAATAGACTGAAAATATTCTGAAATATCATTAGATATCTTTAGTATTTTGCTGTCATTTTGTTAATCACGTATATAAATGGAAAAAATTAACATACATTCACTTTCATAAATACAATCATTTTACAATGACTGCTATTGTACGGTGACCCAAAAATCACGGATACTATTAAAGCATTCCAGACAAGTAAAGAATTCCCTGGAATTACAGGAAAGATTAGCAGAATAAACACTTCCAGGCTTTCTTGCTAAGTTTGTTTAAATAAGAGAGAAGATGGAGACACTAAAAACAACTGGAGAAGTCACAAGTCTGACAGAACACCCTTAACTGGACACTCCCATCCCCAATGTCCTTCACATTAGCCCAAGCATCAGTAGACTGTTGTTTGGTCGATCTTTTGGACTACGGCTTCTCAATTTACCAGTCCTTATCAGCAAGAGGCCCAGGAATCCCAAGCCTGTTTGTTCCAAGTCTATTCTCTCCAAAGGCTCCCCAGAGCTGCTGCCATTTGCAGTTCTAGACAAAGGAACACATTATCACTTGCGTTGTTTTCAGCTCTCCTGAATCTTCCTTAGCCTTCACTGTGAATCCCTAAGGAATCCTGACCTCTTCACTGTAAATTTGGACTGTAAAATACCTGATTTGTGTCTATCTTACCTACTTGTCTGGTATGGTGTTGGGAGCATTTAAATTATTCTCAGGAGCATGATTGTAACAATAAAGAGCATAAAAATAAAAAAAGGGATATTTTAATTGCTTATGATAAAGCATTATTCCAACAGAGTGAATGAAATGTTACCATGCTATGGTTGTGTTTTACTCCTAAAGAAGACCAGAGCTTGGGTAATGTGGATAGATGCATGCACAGTTTGTAATTATGAAAAGAGCTGTCAATAACACCCCACCACTGTCACTTTTATTGCCTGACTCCCCCTCCTGTAACACCACCTCATTTGTAGCCATGGTAAGATGCCAAATTGCTTTATTTCCAAAGTGTATGACTACATTTAAAAAAAGCCTTTGTGTGCAATATATTCCACAGTGCTCACTCTCATTAGTATTGCCTCAGCATGCATGGATTCATGACCAGCATCCTCATTTCATATGGAGGCATCCTTTAAAGAAATTGGATGCTAGAGGGTCTATACATCAATGTTATGATGCTGTATTTTTCACAAAATCTGTAAATAAGGTCAACACGATAGGGATATTCCAGATGACAGAATCTCTAATAGTTTTTGAGGAGCAGCCTGTTTCCCTTTAAAAAGTCAATTTGCTTTCAACCCATGCCTATTAAAAAGTGTACTTTGTCTAGCAGGGGCAAAGCACAATTCCAGTTTTCATGGCTCTGGGTAAATATTGCTGGGGTGATGTATGCAAGGCTAGCTCCCCACAGCTGAGCACGGGCAGTAATGGGGACCCTGGATCATTGCAAGTGGCTTTGTTTGACTCTGTATTTTAGGGTCTCAAACATGATGGATTCATAACTGAGATAGTATGGCAAGAGAGAATAAACAGCAGTGTTGGCCTTGTGAGAGCTGTACTTTAGAGAGCCAAGAATGCAATTTCTGTTGCTACACATGAAAATTTAAATAGCTTAAGCTTCTTCCAAGACTTTGGACCCAATCCTGATTTCCCAGGTGTCACTGACTTCAGTAAATGGAAGGTCAGACTATTTCACAATAGAGGGATTTGTAGTTTCTCCTCCCTGCCCCTGTTAGCAGCTAATCAGAGCCCACTACAGAAAAAGGCCTTGAGCTCAGGTCAGAGGTACCCAGAGGATCCAGGCCTCCAGTGACTGAAAGACACCACAACTGGGCAACTGAGAAGTAAATTGGAGGGGTGAAACTAATTCTTGGTGAATGAGTGTCCACTGTACAGAAATCACCACTGTAAGCAGAGGGGTAACACAGGGGAGAAACAAAAACTAATTGGAAGAGACACAGAAGTGGGAAATAGAAAAGCAGATATAAAGGGAATCAAATGAGGCAGGCAAAACGAGAGCATAAAGCCGTCCAGATATTCAGGCCAACATCATTCTTTGTCTTAGCTAGAACACAGAAAAGGGGAAAACTAAATTAATATGAACAAAAGTGAATAGAACTAGTGACCAGAAAAAGACAAAATATATGAGATTATTTATAACAATGAGGATGAATTTGAGAATCACACACCTGCTTTCTGTCCAATTCTTATGAAGATCTTTCCCTTCTGCCACTGATTGACTTACATCCTGTAACTGTCCCCAGAGCACAGGACTTCGGAACAACAGGTTACCAAAAATGGGTTAGCAATAATAACAGGAAAGATTTGTGTTTCTGCTGATGAATTCTCATTGTATCTGTCAGTCCCTAGCAACTTAAGAAGTGGTTTCTTTCAAGAGACAAATGATCAGACAGTGGACATTGAGTCTTTAAATTATCCTAATTTACTTTTATTTACAGTCCTTTTTGACAACTTTCAGTTTTCTTTTTTTTCATCCTAGTCCAAAACATCTTCCTCCTTAGAATGGAAAGTGAATTGAAGTCCTGTTCCTTTCTTACAAGATTTTATCTCCTGGCTCAGGCTCTGCCCATGAGCCCATGCAAAACTGTTTATGTTCCTTTTGTTCCGAGGTGCAGCCACATGTTCCTGGGACCATTCAGGTGGGGAACCCACCTGCTGGGTCTTGGAGCCAGTGTGACGGGCATTTCCCTTCCACACCAAAGAAGACACATAATCACTTTGTCACTTTCATGGCACCTATTTTACTGCAAAGGACTTTCCCTTTCAGAGAATCCCCCTAATTCCTTAATTGCTGTCTACTAAAGACCACTTGTTTTGCAGCACTGATTAACTTTGGAGTGTATACAACCGTTTGTCAGAGGAAGATTTTTATATTAAATAGGCAGAATTTGTTTTATAGAATAAATCCCTCCCCTGTATCTTTGGCAACAACATCCCATATTGTCAGTGAGTCTATTGCCACCAACATCCCCAAAGGAATGTGGGAGTCTAAGCTTAGTGCACTATAGTGGAGAAAGGCATGGAGAGACTAGCCCACAAAGAAACTATTAGTGGCATTAGTAGAAATTAGCCACATTAACAGAAATTAGCACTATTCAATCCCTCTGTGCTCAGTGGATTTCAGAATTCCTGCTGTGACATGTATTCACTCATCCCTTGTTCCTAAGGAAGTGTCTCAGGTTTTCATCCATACCTTCCATACACCAATTAAGTCTTATAATCTTAGCTGGTCTGCTATACAATTACACAAAAAATGGCAACTTTAGGCAGTGTCTGAAGATATCATTCCACTTTCACTCTTGTGTGATTATTGCTTCTGGATCATCAAAATCAAGAAATCTTCCAGCCTAACCTTTCCCAACCTAATCTTTCCCTTGTTTGTGATAAAATGTAGCTCCAACTCCAAGAAGGCCATGAAAGTGCTCATTCCATGACAGACTTGAACCCACCTCCCTGGACATTTTAATGCATTTTAGCACTGTAATATCTCATTCACCACACTGTAGTTTCTGTTTATTAGAGGAATAGAGGAATTTGTCCTACATAGGATACTACTTCCTTGAAAATCAAACAAGTGCTAGGCTGTTATCTGTCAATCCTTCCACCTTTCATCATCTTCTGGCAGAGATTTAACCACAATGGAACAATGGTAAAGAATAGTCTGTAGCTTACTAATGTTTTTATCCATCCATATCAATAGCAAAGGAATGTTGGCAAATACAAGTTTACTCTTGCAAAAGTTGTTGCTGAAGTTAATATTCCCATGGAGCACAGGAAAAATGAAGCAAATGGCAAAGTTATGGCACTGAAGAGAGTCAAGAGTCCTGAATTCTACTATAGGTTCCTCTAACATATTTTGGGTAATATTCTTGTAAAAAATCAAATAAAATCTTTTTCTTGAGTCTCCTTGAGTGTTCAATAATCCTTCAGCAGCTTTTAAAGTTCATGGGCATCTGCAGTCAAGAAGTACCAAACACTTCTACTACAAGTTGATTGGAAGAAATACGTCTTGGTGTCAGAATCCCAAGCTTTATTTTAAACAAAGCTTTGGAGAAAAATATTTTATTTTTTGGACAAAAAGCTTTTACTTTTTGGACAAAAAGTACAATTATTAAAGTCAAATGAAATTCTTTCATAAAGCTTCATGTCTGATTGAGATGACTGCTATTCAGTACTTTATCTGTAATTCAGTAAAAAAAAGAAGTTTTTCGTTTGTATGCCTTTTTATGTACTAACAAAATATATAGTTTAAAGTCTTATCCTGATAC
The DNA here is from genome assembly GCA_013390045.1 of Picathartes gymnocephalus. Taxonomy (NCBI): domain Eukaryota; kingdom Metazoa; phylum Chordata; class Aves; order Passeriformes; family Picathartidae; genus Picathartes; species Picathartes gymnocephalus. The sequence goes on along the minus strand of WEKY01037238.1, from coordinate 534,432 downwards.
TGGTTGAGTCTTTGTTGGCATTTGGCATTAGACTTCCTAATGTATCTCTTGGAGCCCTTCCAAAGAAGAAAAGAAGGGGAGACAGAAGAGGGGGGAAGAGAGAAAAGAAATAAAGAGATGTAATTTTATGTAATTTTTTTGTTTTAATCACTTCTTTCTAAAATAACATGCAATGAACTAGAGGGTTTCAGTGGTAAATGCTGAAATATTATAAGCAGTTCAAACGGCTGTGGATTCTTCCCATCTGTCATGGACTGCAACTGAGCAGTATAACAGAAAAATGATATTAGTTTCAAACCAAATATAAATCATCAAGCCAAGTCTGTATGTCTAATCCTACCTACACTGCCCTACCAGTGACCTTTCCATGGCCAGGACAAATCATATTCTGTAGGGAATTCATAAATTAATTCTTCATGCTAGCTCATTTTGGGTCTCTTTGTGGGGAAAAAGAAAACCTCAGATCCCTCACACTGAACCCACCACATTAATGATTCAGACTTTGGCAATGCTAAGCTTCTCTCCACCCCAGTCCAGCCAGACTGCTTTCACAGTGAAGATCTCTGAAATTGTCTACCAGGACATTATAAGGACTAAGGCATTAGTAGCTGATGCCTGTCCCCGAAGCATTCCTGTAAACAGAGAAAAATAATGGAATCTCACTCTAGGCATGGATAACAAACAGCGAGAAGCCTTGTACAGATACAAGAGTAAGTGCAAAAATAACTTCTGCATATGCTTAGCATCCTCTTCAAGGCCTAAGCAGGTGCCCTTACAGGAACTTACAGTAAAATCCACTGAATTCTGTTACATGGGGCAAGATCAAAGCTGCTTCTTTTCCACACAATTGATTCAGGCCAAGCTAGATTAATTTTTGGAGTTAGATTCATCCTGCTATAATCTTTGTTATGTATAATCTTCATTTATACATGAAAATGGCCTGATTAGTTTGTGCTACCTGTTTGAGAAAGACAGCACCAAACCAACCCAGCAATTGGAACCTATTGGTAGAAGAAAACAACAACATCATTCTTATTTTAAGAAGATCTCATCAATAGTCCAGAAAAGGGAAGTGAAAAGATGTTCCGCACAGTGGGCTACTATATGAAAACAAAGTATTTATGCTGTACTGCCTTGCTTTAATACATGTATTTTATAGTGGGGAAAAAAGTAGTTTCTCACAGGTGACAACTAAAATCACATATATACACAGAATATTTGAAATAAAACAGGCCTAAAGTACCTTTTGTGCCTGAAAATACAAGTGCTTGAAAGAACAGGCCTTTAAAAAAAGTCTTTATGTGACAAGGTCCAAGGCCAAACAAGATGTTTGTGTTTGAATCTGGGAAAGGACTCAGGCTTCCCAGATCCACATCTTAAACAAATGATTCGCCTTTGTTTGCTTCTGAAAATGCTAATTTGCACATACAAATTACTAGTGTGCACCTATGACCATACATGTTTGTGGCAGGAAATTTAGAGATTGTTTTGCCAAAGCTAATTGATGAATCCAAACTTATAAGAAAGTCTCCACACAAAAGATAAGTTTCTGAAGATAAAGAATCACAATTTCTAATCAGTTTCATTGATATTCAGTGTTTCTTGTCACCATAGTTACCTACACACACAATAAATGGTGTTTTGTTTAATCAGTCATGAGAGAGAAGTCGGGGCATGGTGAATCAGACTGAATCAGAAACAGTTTCCTTTACTACCTTAATCAAAATAACTTCAGTGTAACTATAGGACAATTCCAGTCAGCAAGACAGGATCAGGCTGTGAAATTCACATCTCAGTCCTGTTTTCAGACACTCCTTCCAGAAGCTCAGATGAAAGTTTTACTTTTATTTCAAAGACAGGAGTTTCTGCAGGACAGGATTAGTTCAAGGTTCAGATTTTATCTCCCTATACCATAGGTAGCTTGCACCAGGCTGAAGTCCAGCAGAGGCAGTAGATGTGCAGAGCCAAAAAACTCAAAATAATTTTAGGCTCACATAGTAACTGAAAATAATACTTGAGAAAATAATTCTTAAATAGGGAAAATGTCCCAGATTTAATAACAATGGAAATAAAATTTCCTTACTCCAAGTCAATGCTTTAAGGCATCGATGGCTGGAGTCTGATTTGCACCAGAGGAAAAAAAGTAATTAATATATAGTTATACATTTTTAGATAGAAAAATAAAAATCATGTAAACTAAAAGGCATTGAGGAATAGGGAGGTTTCTGACATTCTCAGAAAAAAAATATAGAAGTGGCATTCATGTGGCTGGTCCTAAACCAGTTGTGGAGTGGAAAAGGATTACCTTTGATGTATGAAGATCAAAACCCCCATTTTTTTTCAGGTAATAAGATCTCTCTCAGATGGATTTCAGTAATATGAACATGTTTTCCATGGCATGGTAATAAAAATAAAACAATGCAATAAAACTACATCTAGGACTAAGTCAGTCATTCTTGAATTCTTAGTGGAATGTCAAACAAACTCACAGTTGGTGTTAACAGTTTCTAATGTAAGAGTGATATGCAAAGAAAAATTATAAAAGCAATGTGGGCAGTAAGACTCAAAATAATTTTGCAGCTCTGGTGACATCATAACAAGCTTGATCAAGTGGCCTATGATGCAACCACAACTGTAACAATTTTTTCCAGAATTTCAGTTTATAAAGGAGTTTTGGGAATGTGGGTGGAGAAGGAATATGACATAAAACTTTTCTTTTTATCTGTTTTCAGTTCCTTCTCAGACTATACCCTGTACTTTATTCCTTTCTCTTGCTAATTGTACCTTCCCTCCTCGAGGCACTAAAACCTCAACATTATCACAGCCATTGCTTTTATCACACTTTCACAACTACTTTTTTTTCAAAGCAAATACATTTTTTTAATTGACTACTTGATCCTAGAATTTTCAAGTACTGCTGATTTCAATACATTAGAAAACATTACAATGCAAATACTTTAGAGATAGGTAAGATAGAGACTCAGTGTGAGAGAGTGGGAGAAATAGGAACAAGACCCTGGGATTCTGAGAGTGGGAACCCTTTCCACCCACTGAGTAGAATCTTTCACAGTGGTTTCTCAACTGCTGGGGCTCTTCTGTTCAAGGCAGGATAAGTGGAAGTGAGGGCTATTAAATGCCATGCCAAAGCCAAGGAGAAACATAAGAGCAGAAAAAATTACTGTGGCTATCAAATTCACATTCCTCGTGGATGGCACCTTGGTAATAACAGCACACTGAACTGCTTTGTTTTAACATATTTGTACTGGGTTGTTTCCAGTGAAATGCTGCATATTATGAAAGACTGCTCAGCCAGAAAAAATGCCAAATGTCCTATTTTCTGTCTTTTGTTTCAATCCTGCTGTGGCTCCCATTGGTATGAGTCGTGTAAACGCAGGGAAACACCTGTACGTTTACTCATTCCATCTATTCAGTTCAGTCACAGAACCAAGTTTCCACTGCAGTCTTCGCTTTTTACCTAATTTTCCGTCTGATCTGGCAGAAGATCAGGAAGGTCAAGTGATTTGCTCGGGATCACATAATGAGTCAGAATCTTGAGCCGAGATTAAACGCAGGACAGTCTCTGGCTCCAGTGCATGGGACTTGCCTACTCAGTAAACCACACAAGTTTCAGCTGTTTTCCCTCCCAGCATGAGCAGAATATGAGGAAGTTTGTAGAGAATCTGTCTAAAGCAGAAAGTCATCCAGCAGCAGGCTGTCTGCAGTGAAATGCTGGATTTCAGGAGGCGATTAATCAATACCCAGAACTGTGTGCTACCTGGTACTGTACTTTTCATTTCTTATCCCCTTAAAGTATCTGTCTTACCCAAGAAATAAGGAAAGGGGTTTTTAAAATTTCTGTTATCGCATGTAATCTCTGAAGACAGAAACAAAGAAAAAGAAAGTATTCAACCACAGAACATTTCCTGCAACCACTGGAGCTCATGCTTTTATTCATTTGGTACGTGGAGAAGCTGCATCACTATTAGGTAAAATCACAGCAGAGGAAAAGCCTAATCTAGATGAATTACAAGCAAGAGTCAGTGTTTCAAATATTCACCACAGATACAAATTAATCTTCATGGCAGAATTAGAGAGCTCTTACAGGTTACTGAGGATTCCTGAAGGGGAATTTAAGAGTACATATAATTTCTACTGGAGTAAGGTAAGAGCATTGGAAATTATCACTGCAGCTTGAAGTTCTCAATTCCTTTAACATCTTGTCTGAGTTAGTATACTTGAGCTCTCATTAGGTAAGGGCTGAAACTTACCTTGCATGGGAAACCACTATAATACCAAACTTAAAGGAAAGGTAGGGAATCTGATGCTACTCTACCATCACTGCAAGTTCTGCAGCAGCCTAGAAAACCAAGGTACACTTTATGTAATTAATCAGTTACAGGGTTAATTTAAATTAAACACTATTCCTAGTAGGAATGCTGCTGAATAACTTTGAAGAAAACTATATATGTCATGAACAGATGAGGGACTCTTGATTTGTTCATCAATGATGTCAGCCTAAGTAACCATTGGACTGCTACACTGGTCCCAGCTCTACCACTATTTACTGTCTGTTATGGCACACAATAGATCTGCTGCTTACAGCCTCACCACGTCCTATCCACTAAAAATTGACATTTTGGCCAGTCCAGCTCTTACCACCCTGACTCTGTCATACCCTCCCCTTTGATCCCAACAGGCATTTACCAAATTCTCTGTAAAAGGCCATCCAAAGGCAAAGGCCTAGGAACACTTCAGCATCTACCTATAAATTGGACTGTAACTGTCCCGAATTCCTCAGTCCTATCACCACTGTGATGTTCCTGTTACCAGAAAAATCCCACATGCAAGAAGCAAACTGCTGGAAGATCATCCTCAAAGAAGATGCACATTCCTTTGGAGGAGGCACCTTGTATCCACACCCTAAGTATTGCTCTCTGCTTAGTGCTTGGTTTCCATCAGTCATAAAACTGCTTGCTGCACCCTGGCAGTGCAGAGACTGAAGTGCACCACTGAGGTACAGACACAGAAACACCACAGCTTAAAAGAATGCCCTAAAAATAGATACACCCCACGTGACCCTGTTCTAGGATGCTCACACCCGAGAGGCTGCTCTTTCTCACCTACCCACTAGATCAAAACAATGCAGAACATGAGTATGAAGGCACTGACCCTCAGGAAATGCCAACAATTCAAATTTTAGCAATGCATGTCCCCTGAAACACAGACTGTCATGAATGTATCAAACACCTCTGACCTTGACATCCACCAGAATGATGAATAAAGTTCAAGACTATTTATTTTAATCATATGGTGCTCACCACTTTGCTAGCAAGATGTACAAATTATTTTATACACCTTTAAGGTAAAGGCTGTTTTTGACAGCTTCTTGCTTAGAACCTTCAGAACTGGATCATAATGGTGACACTCACTCATCCATCCTAGAGCAGGAATATTCTGCACTGCTGACACAGGCCTACAGAAGGAATTCCCTCGAGAAGGAGAATGTGCTTTCTTCTCCATGTTTATGTTGCACTCGTCTGACCTTATTTTCTCTAAAACATAGGAAGATCACTGTGCATACCAATGTGTGCCTGCACCTCTCTTTGTGCTTCTCTGTGCATGTGTGTGTGTATATATGTATAAATTTGCATATTAAAAGCTTGACAGATTAATTCACTGTGTGCATGCTTGCTCCCAAGGAGCACGCCAAGCATCTGGCTTAATGTACAGTGGGAAGGGCCTCCAGGGATGAGCACAATACCTGAGTCTGCCTAGAACAAACCAGCACCACTTCCATCCATGGAGAATGCTAACAGGGCCATAGCCCCCATCTGCTGCCAGCACACTTTCTTTTAAAAGGTACAAGATAAAGCTCAACTTGATAATTCCTTGTAAGTTCACACAAACAAAACTGACTCGTAGGAAAATTGCTGGGACTTAAAAGGTGTGAATATAAAAATATAAAACTCAGATTTGCAGCTGACAGTGGCCTGGTCAAATATGCACAAAGCTCTCAATCATATATTATGAATGTCAAGTAAAAGAAAATGTTAATATTCTGATTCCTCTCACGGTTGTCTGTGACCCAGTTATTTCCATTAGTACTACTCACACCCTTAGTGCGACATTTGGTTTGACAATCTCAATTTGTTTGAGGTGAAACTCATATCATATTATCATCTATCCCACAAACAGATTTTTAAAAACACAAGAGAGACAAGTAGAATGATTAGAATACACTTTCTATGGGCAATGAATATCTCATACATGAAGAAGCTATACCTGTTTTGCTCAGGCAAACTAGTTGGCCTGTTCATCAAACACAGACAGCTCCTTAGCTGTGATCAGAAACCCTAAATAGACAGGAAAATTAGTGGAAATTATTCTTATTACCTTGTTGCAGCTTAAATGCAATTTCAATGCACTTAAGGGCCATTTTACATTGTTAGAGCTCTGCAAAGATTCCTTAATTGGAAATAAAAGCAACACCTAAATGTTCTAGATGATTTTTCTTTTAAAATTAGCAATCATCATTCCTGGGGACACAGTTAATCAAGCAACACAGACCAGATGAATATGTACTTTCTTCAGATTTAATAAAAGATATTCTGAATCTATGCTGAATCAGAAAAGGAAGAGCAAGCCAGTTTTGACTGCACTCCGTCTGCTGCAGTGTTCAGAACTCTCAGGATTTTATAGCACGTAACACCTTCGTGTTTTGGGTCAGGCCTCAGCTGATGTAATTGTGGGCTATCATGTGACCTCTGGGAGAAACACTGGCCAGTGTGACTTGGGTGTATCCTGAAGACACAAAAACAAGAAGTAAAATAAAAAGAACTTCATAAGTGTGGCAGCTTCAAATTCTCATGACTTAAGCAAAACTCCTGATGCTTTGGAGGCTTACTGATGGGCAAGGGAGGAGAAGCTTCTGGTTGGCAATGCTGCTGATATTTTACAAATGATGGCATCAGAAAGTCACATTGAGAAAATCTAGCACTCACAGCCAAGAGAGAGGAAAAGTGCCCTGCCTTCCAGAACTCCCAGAAGCGCCCAAAGAGAACAAATCTCCAGAGGACTCCCTGTGGGGAGTCCTTTCTCTAGAATGACCTGGCATTTCTACTCTTGGAGAGATGGATCTGGGAAGCTCACACTGACCCACCACAGCCATCCTTACAGAAACTGTGGGGTTTCTTTTTAGAGTCAGGAAACAGCATTTCCTATTTCCTAAAAAAACTCTCCCTAGGAAGTGCTAGATTGCAGGATCATGTGTACCCAAGGATGTCCCTCCACTCTCCTTTCCTCTTCCAGATAGAGGGGATAATACATATATACAGATGGACATTCTTACTTGCAGATACAGAGTATGACATTAGACTCAAATGATTACTATTTCACTCAAGGTTTTACACACAGAATACCCTTAACTTTCATTAGTAATGACTTTGTGTATCAGGCTCACAAAATTCAATACTAGATTTGTCTGAAAGAAGTTTTCACTTGCCCTCCAAGTAAAATTAGGCATATTTGAGTAGCTTAGTTGCGCATCAAGAAACAAGAATTGTAAATAAGGAAGTACTTTGACTAGTGCAGAAGATTGATACAGCACCTGACAGCTTTCATTACGTAAATCTAATTTATTTCAGTAAACAAGTGACTGGAATCATGCATCATTTCTAAACGAGCTGACCCTCAGGTTTACATGGTTGGCTGATATGGGTTTGAAAACAGGAAACTCCAGCTGTAACATGAGTGACCCAGACAGCAAAAAGCTAGACACCAAACTAAATTGGAAGGCAGGAAGTCAAAGTTCATGCTCATACCACAAACAATACAAAAATAATGAAGTTCCTCTGAGATACATTTGGCAAAGCCAAATGTCATTGTGAAGCATAAAATATAAAAGAACGTATAATATAAATGTTTACAGAAAAACAGAGCAAAGAATTGTTGACAATTTTCCAACAGTGTTCCAAAGAGCTAATCTACCAACATACATTTTCATAAACACTATATGTCCACTATAAACTGAGCACTGACAGGATGCCTAACTCCCTGAGGTTCTCTTAACTAGGCCATTCAAAAGCTCTGGGGTTTGATATCTTTATTCTTTAGTTTCCTAAACCTTGATTTTAGCTCTCTCTCAGCTCCCAGAATACTGCTAGAGTCCCTGCTCTGTTAGGCACCTTTTTTCTGCTCCTTTGACACTCTATTGTAAAGCAATTTTTACTTCTCTAGGGACCTGCCTCTCGGCACTTTTGAGCTCTAGAGTGTTCCACAGGTTCACACAAAGCCTTTACAGCCCACATCCAGAAACAGATCACATCCTGTTTGCATCAGAGCTCCCCAACGATTTCCCCAGCAGTTACACTTGGTCTGTTGCTGTTACCTCGCGGGACCACATTTCTACACAAACACTGCAGAGAGGAGGGTATGTGCCCCCAGCAGAGCCAAATGCTCATTTTGGGGACAGCATAAGCCAGTCCAGAAGTAAGTCTAACACCTAACAGGGGTGCAGCTCTGCAAGTCAGGGGTAACACTGCTGAAGCAAACAGACAGGTTTACATCTGAGCAACTGGTGGTTCCTGGAGCCCTAACCTAGATCTACACAGATCCCCGAAGGCAGGAGCTTGATTCTGTACCAGAGCTGCAGCAGCTACACTCAAATCTTCCTAATTCCACTCTGTAGGAAACAATGGAAGTTTTAAATTTAATTTCATGTACATTTAATTTATCTGGGACTATAATTCATCCCTAGACTCCTGACTAAGTAATCTGCCACCAGCCTATAATTCATCCCTAGACTCCTGACTAAGTAATCTGTCACCAGCTATGTGTTCCAGCTTCAGGGCTCCTCTGCATCCTTGTGTCCTGTAACCAACCTCCCTTTGTTCCAATCTGTCCCACAGCCTTGAGCTCAAAAACTCAAAAGGTAATTTCTGCTTCTGTCTCTCTGAGAACAACCCTAATTCCCATTATGTCTATAGAGAAGGAAGGATTGATACAATCGCACCCTTTGTATCCTACAGAAGACGCTTCTCTGCAGAACTCAGGCACTGGAGCCTGCAGACACAGAAGGTAAACTCTGCATTGTCAAACATCTGCAAGAGCTCACAGCTGATCTAACACTTCACCACACAAACAACATTGGTATTTTCCACAAACCTTGCTCAGATGACTTTTTCTCTGAAGTTCCTTTTTAATCTGGTTGGGTTTTTTTGCTTTTCAACTTCTCCTGTTTATTCCCTTGCCTTCTTTATTGCAATGAATCACAAAAAATATTAGCCCCTGTTACAAGAGTGGCCATCAAGCCACTGCTGAGCTTAGTGACCTCCTGAAGCCGAGGGGCTTCAGCACATGCATGTCTTGTAGAACCAACTTCTGTTTGAGCATGTGGATACATTCTTTTAAATTGCAACACATGGGAAAAGGAAAACTGAAACAGGAAAGACTGAGATAAAAGACAGGAATTTTAGAAAGCTTCTTCTTTATTGAATATGTCTTTTCATATTAGGCTTGGCAATTTCGGTATAAAAAATGGTTTTAACATTTGAAACTCTCGAAAAATACTGTTAATTCACCTGGCAATAGTGCAAACCACATTAATTCAGAAGCTTTCCAAAAGCTTTATTTCTGTTAATAGTTACTGCTTACACAGAGGTCATTAGCACATGCCACCATTATTAGTAACTATTTTATTCACAAGAGATGTCAAATCTCTTCAAGGAAAGGCAAAAACTACAATAACAACAAGTGAAGTTTCCTTTGTCATCAGTATTTTGTAAATGTAAAATTAAGAGGTCCATAGGTTTGGGTCTGCACTTCAAAGATAATGTAGAATTTTGCATTCTGAAAATTTGTATACCAATTTTGAGATTATGGACCCATTCTTCAAATGAAACTTTACTGCCTCTATTTACTGTTAAATTTGCTATGACAACACTGAACTGGGTTTGGTGATGCAATAGCACGGAAAGAAACACAAGGCAGGAATGTGGGATAAACTGGTACCTGCATGTACATTGATCTGTAGTGAAAATACAGATGTGTAAATCTCTGAAAACCAAATACAACATTTTAAGCTGGATATTCAAGGGCTGGCTATTTTAAAGCTACAGGAGCTCAGGCTGAGCTTGAAATGTGAAACACATTGAACACCATATTAAGGCAAATGAATATGCTGGAAAATATCTCAGTAACTATTCCGTTTACCTCAATTAAATGCTAGCTTTGTATTTTTCAATAAATGCAATTAATACAGTTACTGCGACTTCTGTAAAATTTCTCTGATATATTTACAGTGCTTTAAACCTTTCTTGCACACAAATCCCCATAAGATAAAGAAGTCTACAGTCTTGGGGGAAAAAACTTTAAAAGCATTATCAAAATGGATAAATGGATTTAATGACAGATTTTGTTTTACTTACGCCTAGTGTTTTTACATTTTGCAACTTAAGTTGTGACAGAGCTTCAATTTGTTTCCTCACTCAAGTAATTGAAGTTGCAATACTGTTTCCTGAATTTGCAATTTCAATTTGCTCATTCTTCTCCTGAGACTCATCTTTCCAAAGGTTAACAGAATCAGTCAAATATGTCTTATCTGAGTCCCAGATTGGACCAGTGAGAATTAATAGAGAATGTTCTGTGCCTCACCTGGTTTGGCATAAAGGGATTAGAAGTGTTTAGGATTGGAAAATAATTATTATCCTCTGTGTTTAATTGTTATGATAGGTTACTAACAATTGCTTCAGGGAGGGGAAAAAAAACTTTTTGTTAGATATTTACAGCATTTTCTAACCAAGATTTTCTAATTCTAAAGATCTGCATGCATGAAGTGCACAAAACACGTAGCTCAAAGGTGAATGTTTGTACCAACACTACACTGCAGAGTCTTGGTGCAATACTGACAGGTACACAGAGAGTGCATTCCAGATCTATTTGTAATTAAAGGTATCTTAGGTCATTGCACAGAGTATTCTATATGAATATAAATGTTTGATTTCCTCTCACAAAGAAGCAGAGTGGCTTAGTTGTAATTCAGTATTATTGCATAGTTGAGGGCAGCCCTTTGCACATACACAAACACACTAAGATACCACATGTACTATGATTTATCATCTATCCTCAAGCAAGCACATAGAGTGTGGTTTATTATTTATCCCTATACATACACTTATTTTAGACCACTGGTGGCTGTCAGCTTCTGTGCTATCTCAAAAACACAGTGAATATTATTTTGCTCTCCCTAATGTGCAAATTGTCAAAACAAATCCCATTTCACAGCAAGTTCAGTGTGCAGCAGACAACATTCTCAGGCCACTCACAGGGGCTTCTCACTGTAGGCCTCGGGCCACTCAGTGGCAAGAAAACTTCACCTGTACTCAGTTTTTCTACCTCAACACCCACACCCTACTGGTCCTTTTTCACAAACTCATGTAAGAAAGCTGGTGGCTGAGTCCTGGTGTAGTGGCACTCCTGTGGCACAGCAGGACTGTGCTAACAGGGAGCACAGCCCCTGTTGTGATTCTTAAGGAAAATCACATGTCTTTTTTTCCCCCCAAGCCAGCTTGATTTGAACCCAGCATCTTCAAGCTATAAAAACATGCCTGTCCATCACTTGGCCAAATGGAGCCATTCAATAACTAGCAGATGTGCAAACAAGCTCTCAGAGCATTTACTGGTGTGTGTGTCCCCCAATCTTTCAAAGTGCTGCTCTGCATGGCCTAGGACACAGCAGCTCTGCTGAAGAACAGGCACAGGCAAAGTGTAAATCCATACAGCAGAAAAAAATGTTTGCAAGAGGCCAGCTTGGACTTCCCTACTCAAAACAATGAGAATAGGTACTTTCTCATGCACTGAACAATAGTAGTTCAACTTGTAGACGTGCATCTAAATAAATGTTATTGAAAATAAAATCTGATTACATTTTTAATTAGTTGAGAAGCTTTATGTGACATTTTCCCTTAATGAAAATAAAAAATAAAATGAAAAAATATCCAAGTGCACATATGCACCATGGAATTTTTGATCTCAAATGCTCTTCCTTACTTTATTTCTCCCTGTATCCTTTCAGATAAGGAAATTTGGTATAAATTGAGTATAAATTCAAAACTAATCTCTGTTAACTACAGAAAACAGCAAAGGTTCTGTTTTTGCTGTGGTATCTGAAATGAAATGGACTGCCTGGGCATGTGCAGCACAAAGCACATTTCTCAGTTGACTTCAAATCCCAGCACTCAGAAAACAGAAAATGAGCAGAAATGTGAAGTACTAGGTATTTAACAACAATGCTTAAACAGCAGCAGTATGTTATTTTGCTCTGATCTGAAACTAAAATATTTTCAGTAGACGGAGTTTGGAGCTGCTCTTTTTCAAGGACAAGGAGGAGAGTTTTTCTAAGTTATTACATCAGAAGAATTTATAGATTCAGGCACATAGAACAAGATCAGATGTGTCCAACAACTCTTCTTCACATGTGCTGTATCCATCAAAGGATGAGGAGGCCCAACCTGCCGAACAAATGTTTTATATTGAGCTGGAGGGGTCCAAATGTCTCACAACAGTGTCAGATAAACAAAAGGAGACACAGAAGGTGACAGGGAAGCTCTCACTCAAGTGTTGCTTCTGTTTCAAAGATGAGTGACAGACAAAGAACTTTCCCCCACTTAACGACAGAAAGAAATCTCAGACTACTCGAGCCAGATAGCCAGAAATATCAAGGTTGTGCAAAATGCTTTCTAAGATAAAGTACACAAATATATTTCTGGTTTAAAGAGCAACCCAAACAAAATAGCAGAAATTATGCTTCCAATTGTAACTTTTAATAAGAAAATCAATACCATGGTAATAACATTTCAATAATTTCATTAAATATTAAACTTTACTGACCACAGAGATTGTCCACTTACCAGTTTAATTTCTTTTCTGCTAGAAAATAATTGTATCAGATAGTTATTGAGTGGCCAGTAATAATTCATATAATGAAGGTAATAAACATACATTTAGCTCCATGAAAAATTACTATAAAACCAATCTCCCTAGAAGCATGAGATGGCAGAATTAAAAAAATAAGGGACAACCAGCAGAATATCCTTTTTTTTTCTGTGATGGGTATTGATTTACGATTTACGATTTACAGTGGAACAGCTGAAACCACTGCCTGCTTTACCACAGTTAAAACTGCATAAAAGCACCAGCCAGGGCCTGTCTCAGAATCCCCACGGGGGAGTGGGAGAGGCTGGGGCAGCTGGGGACAGCCCAGGGCACCAGCAAAGTGTGTGACAGAGGCAAGGACCAGGGTCCAGCAGGGACATGGGCAGAGCTGGCTCTGTGGTGCCCATGGCTGGGCAAGGTCTGGCATCTCACTGGTGCAAGGACTGATGGCACTGGGGGCTGAAATGGGGCCCTGTACCATGGGTGGGGTGGCACAGGTGCCAAGGGGGCTGCTAAGGGCTCTCAGTGCCCTGACAGCAAGTCAGTAAAACCTACCCATTGAAACAAAAATACAGAAATGTTCACCTCCAACAACCAATTTCCAAGGCAAAGAGGCACCCAACATAAGAGAAGATCTGTTTTGATAGAGCTGCAACCTGGCACTGGGAAAGTTGCTACACACATTTCCATCTTTGGTTTTTTGACTTTTAAAGTAAATTTATTAAAGGAGAAGTCAGCCTGGGTAGATCCTACAGTCCCATTAGAACTTGTGTCTAAATGGGAAGCCTGTAAAGGGTCTAATGGAATATATAAAAAGCTTTTTTCTATATCACTGAAGAAATGAACTTGTTTCTTTTGATGGGTATAACAATTTTCCTAATTTAAAAAATATTCCTAGCACTTCCCTACTATTTTAAGCCTACTCACTTGAATAAAGTTATTGCTAATTTAAACCCATGTAAGACAGAAATCAGACATCAGTGCCAATGCCCTTGCTTTGTAAATCAGCAAATTTCCCTCTACTAGTGAGATTTCACAGTCAATTTAAGCTGATCTAAGACTCCATTGCTCCTGAACAGGGCAATCCAACTTTCTTTTATCTCCAGCTGCGTGTTCCCACCACTTCCCTTGTGTGGGCTCTAGAGATCATACAGCCAAAGGATAAACAAGATCAGCTCACTGATCCTACTGAAAACTAACACTGAAAATACTTAGTTTTCAGTCAGTTTCCAAAGAGCTGAAAACACTCCTTTGTGTGACAATCTACAGTTAACCCTAGCATAAATTGTTTGTGAAAGCTCACCATTAGCCAGAAACTAAAAAAAAAGGAATTTAGCAATAACTGAGTAACAAGTGAGGTACTACAAAAACTTGGCAGTCTGTTGCAGGTAACTACAATATTTTAAAAGAACATTTTTTTCTTTCCAGTTTAGAAATTCCCAGTCTTCACAGACCTTAATGTATAAGAGACAACAGTTAAAGTGAAACAAATTTCAGCAAAACATTAATTTTGCAAAATGCATTTCAAATCTACAAATGCTTAATTCACAAGAGAAATATGATCCAAGGGAAAAACTCATCACAAAAATGTTGTCATTTTCCTCTTAATTTTTCTTTAATATTTTTCTTGCCTGATTGTTTTAAAATTTTATGTGTTTTTAACCCGGCATTGGAGATTTTAATTTGTATATTTTTATCAGGTATCTTTTGCTAACTCTGCTTATAAAGCAATTAGGACGATCTTTTTTCCCCTGTTCCCGTCTTCAGTGTTTGTCAGATTTTATCTGGTCAGTACTGTGATGATAAGCATACTGTTCCTTTCTGAGGTTTATTTTGTGCTGTTTCTGTTTTTATCTATCTTCTAATGTGTGTTGCAAGATGAGAAAGAGCATCTTTTATGGCAGCTAAAGACACAGCAACAGAATAATGTGGGAAGAATAGATTGCTCCAATTAAGTTACACCATTATCAAGTGGTTTAATATGTACATTAGACAGGCAATATGGATAAATAATTTCATCGTAGATAAAATTCTATTCATTAATAGTATCAAAATAATTGGCAAAGTTCTGAATTTTCAAAACCATCAAGCTCAGAAGTGTAATCTCTGGTTTCAGCCCTGTTCTGATGCTTGCATTTTATAAAGACATATTTTTTAAACTTAAACTTAGTCCTAGTAAGGATGGTAAGCCATCTGATGAGATCTCTGTGCAGGTGGAATTCCCAGAAAGGACTTGTTAAGAGTTTCCAAGCGTCCACACACTGTCAGAAGTAAATTAAGGGCATCTAAGGAGTCTGCTAAAACAAGATTTTTATTGCAGTCATAATTTTCATGCTGTAAGGACACAAATTAAGACAGGTAAATGTCTTTATTAGAGGCCTTGTGAAAAACAATCAAACAGTAACATTTGGTAGATACAGACCTAAACTTGATTTGAATTGAGGACTAAAAATCCTTAGATGATCTGTCCTATTACTGTTCTCCGTAACATTTGGCTTCTTAATGTGTTCTTCTTTTGTAATGTTATTATGAACTGGATTATTACCAACTGCTGGTGTGTGCAGCTTTGCCCCTGTGCATTGATTTGTGTTTTTAATACAATAGCCCCCATTCACACACAAAAAAATCAGCCAACATGTACAGATTATAGAAGCTCTGTGCAGAGTGGTTCACCATCAGTAGGAGCTCTATGCCTAAACCCTATTTAAACATTAGGTTTTTCATGGTGCCCTCCCAAATCAACAGTAAGGGCCAAAAAGATTACTTTCTTAAGAATGGGCAACAATCAGCTGCACACAATGCAAGTCAAATTATTAAATATGGGAAGAGACTCCTTTTAGGTTGATCATGGCCAGACAGGGATTCTTGGAGATTACTCAGTGACTCAGTAAACTCACTAAACGTGACAAGATGCTAAACCACTAATGGTTTCTATTCTGACCTTTTCTACTCTTTATCTTTTTGTCTGTTTTTTTTATCATGTAACCTCTTAGGGAAGGAAATATTGCCTTCTTTTATGTTGGGAAATTGCCCAGAACGTTGCAGACACTACCCAAACAAGGAGTAACTATAATAATAACAAAAAGAGGAGGAGGAGGAGGAGGAGGAGGAGAAGGAGGAGGCTTACTTGACCCCATACGACCATTCCCCTAAAGACTCCTATCAGACTTGATGGAATGGTGACTTGCCTTATTGCTTCAGCAAAATTGTCTGTAGTAAATTGCGCCAATATAATTAATGCTATCAATATTTACAGCAGAAAGGGAGCATTGCTGTGCAATCAAGAGATAGCTGAACTTGTTTTTGAGAGTCAGATATGATAGTGAGTATAGCTACTCAAGAATATACAAATACAAATACCTGTTGTGCTGTCCTGAGACAGGGTTAAAGAGATCTAGTCAGTTCTGCTCCTGACTTCATAATCTCCAATATGGCCCTGGTAGATAACTCTCTGTGCTCCCATCTCACCATCTGTAGAACAGAGATAATGGTTTTCTGTGTCAGAGCATTTGGATATCTACAAATAAAATGCTGCACATGAGTTCAATATCATTAACACACTACTTCTCCACTGAATAAGGTCTCAAAGACAAACCTTTCCCTTTGATCTTTTCCTCTGCAACATGCCCTGTGCCAGTCCTCAACAACACATTTTAAGTAATGTATGAAAAAAAGGCCAATGTAATGAAATTAACTCTGCAAAGACCTCATTTTCCCTAGATTTGATGATGGAGATTCTCTACTGTGATAACATTTTTTAACCTTTATAATTTCACAAAGTGCTCGTACCAGATTCTGTTAGTCCCTCGTATTTCATGACATGTAGTTCCATTTATCTCCCATCTGTGAAATACAGCGCAAGCATGACATTTCAATTTTATAAACTTGCAATGCTACACAAGGAACGCTGCCTTCCTGTGTCATTAATACCAACATCATGATTCAGACCCATGGCCTCTAAGTCTTTCTTTTAGGTTAATTTATTGCAGTCATAAACCAATTTCTTTGCTTCCTTCTTCTATTTTATATAACAGCGTAAAAATTTGAAAAGTATATCAAAACTTCAGCTATCCTTAAAATTCTTTTAATATTTCTATGGTCTCATATATGTGATTTTGCCACCAGCCTTGTGACTACTGGTGGGGCACCCCTCTAGAATATGTTTAATTTTTGTTGATCCTTGTGGGTATTTGGTATGTCAGATATTAAAATAATAATTTGTATAGTTGTCAGAATGTCTCCTTAATTAGGAGTGATCCTGCTCTCTGTTGCATAGAAAACATGTACTAAAAAAGAACACAGTTTCTACTGGAAAAAGAAGCTGTAGATGGGTATAAATATAACTATAAATATAAATATATAGATATCAAGAGAGAATACATGTTAAATAACCAGTTCCTATTGAAAAAATTGCCCTAAAATAACAAGCAGATTCCAAGGTATCTTTGACTAAGGCTGTATTTGCAGCTCTGTTACTGCTCCTCCCTTCTGCTGCTGTTCAGCCTCCTGCTATCCGCAGGACTGTTCTTGGTGCAAAGGACTTTTCTTCAGAGCTCCATACTTTGGTGTGGTTTTAGTTTAAGTCCTGGGAAAAAGACATCTGACTCCACATGACTGTTTCTCCCATGACCCAGCTTTCAGTTTCATTTCTAATTCTGGTCAATATTAGCAACAAAATATTTAAAATTCTCAAAAACGGACTGAAAGTTCCTTTGTTGTATTTGACAGCTTTCTCAATGAAAAATACTTCAGGTAGTGTATTACTAATATTAACAATTCTAAATGCCCATATGCAGAAAATTTGAGAATTACTTTCTCACATCAGATCAAAATTACTCAAAATTTCTCCAGTTGGTGCTGTTTCAGACTATATGCATGGGTTTGGACTTTTGAAATACCTTTTTTTTGTTGCAGATTGTGATCTTATAAGACAATCAAGACAAGTACCATTAATAATAAATGCAATTCTGGTGAGTTTAGATAAGGAAATATAGCTGAATCCAAAATTACTGACTTTGTATTGAGCATGTTCAGTGGCAATTTTGTCTTAGTAAAGCTGTCAGAAAGGGCTTAAGACATTAATTTAAAAATGGAAGAAATCAGTGGGGTTTTATTCCCCAAGACTTTTAAAATAGAAGGCTTGATTAAATGAAAGTTAGTTAATGACTGCAAAGAATATCTTACAAGAAAATACTAGAAATAAAATTTTTAAATGCAGACTAAGAGCTGGAAGCAGGTTTAAAACCTAAATTATTCTGTGGCACTGCAAAACCTGTTTTAGAGGTTACCTATACACACAATACTATGCAAATACAAATAATGCATTTCTACTAAGACAAAACCATTCCACAGATACAAGTATAAAAGTACACTTCCTTAAAGTATGTTAATGCATACAAGACTGTACCTCTTGACTTTGCTTTAATGTTTAAGGCAGTTGCAGACAACCAAATTAAATATATTTGCATCAAAAATATGTTTAAAATAATTATAAGTTTGCAAATCTAAGCATTCAAAATGATAGAAAATTGAAGAAATCTAGAAAATAAAGATTGCTCATCATGCTGGATTTGTTTCTAACCCCATCTATTGTACTACAATTCCTACCCATAAAAAAATTTAAATCTATAATTTATGGAAACTTCTATAACCTTAAGGTCATCACACAGAAATGCCATTATGTGGAACCTTGTAAAAATGTTGCCAGCAGAGCCTCTGCTGTACTCCATAGCAGGCATTTCAGGCAGCCTTCTGCAGCTCAGAGTCACAGTAACAAGATTTTGAAGTTTAAATCTCTTTAGAGGAGAAAAGCTGCTTTTTCATCCCTTTCTCCAAGCGTACAATATAATTGGCAAAGTATCAGGAATAATAAGACAACTGGTTGACACAAACCCCAGGAGGAACAGAGCAGCTTTTGTTCTGAGCTCTCATCAAAATCTTGGAAATCTTGCAATAGGAAATGTTGCTGGAATGTAGGTTCTTATTCAGAGTTCTGACACGTTAGGCCTGCAAGATCTGAAACCTCTTACCTGCTTCCATAATTATTGTACACCTTCCCTTATGCTGCCTGTACCTCAAACAGCTCTACACTTAACTATTTAAAATTCTCTTAATACAAAAGAAATACTTTTAATTCTCTATTCATGCATCGTTATTTGAGAGAAAAAAGGAAAGATTTGCATTGGTTGTACACGTTTCTGTGCAAGTCATCTCACCAAATCTGTTTTTAAGTGTGTGTGGACATGTAATTCACTCTCTCTAAAACCAAGTTACTTCCTTCTAATCAATGTAGTTGCTCAGAGGAGGGCACCACTCCATTGAAATTACTTGAACTGCTGTGGTTTTCTTCACACTGCCTCCAATTATGTAGGATGTTAAGATTTCTGGGGAAGTATCTCATAGATTATGAGAAGATTGAGTTGGATGTGTTCCCATAAGGAAGCAGTTTGGTTTTTACTAGATGCCTCTTCTGCCTTTGAAAAACAGTGGTAAAAAAAAAAAAAGGCAGAGTTCTGAAGAGAAAATATTATTTTAACAAAAATTCCTCTGACAGAGAACTGATTGTATTATATTTGTTTCTACTACTGTTCAAGAGGGAAAAAAAGTCTTTAATATAAATTACACCAAGAAATACTCAGCTCAAGGGAGAAGTCCAAATCAGTTTTCACTTACAGTTGAAACCAAACACAAAAAACCCTTCAGGTAAGAAGCAGAAAAAGTGCCAGTGTGCAGGAGGTTCCAGATCAATTGATGTCACCAACTGCCTTTTGATTATGTCAATGAAGAGAAGATGCTCACCCTGAACCACAGAAACCAGGATGCCATCTGTGGCAGGTTGATGGCATTTTCTCTTCTCATGTGTCACCACGCTAAGATTTTATTTTAAGGTGGATCTCCAATTAAGGGAAGGGAAGAAGAACCTGATCACTGCAGCTTTCTTTCCTTTTCAAATTTTTACTCTCAAAAATACAACAGACCTCCTTCTAGCAACACAATAAAGTTTTGCTAAAGATCAGAATTATTACTTTGTGTGTTTAAAAAATCCAATGTATTGTCTATGTTCTTGTAAGATGCTGCCAATTTTTTTCCATTTTAGCTTTGCTCTCTCATTTTCAGTTTGAGTTACAACCACTTAAGTTAGAAACCTAAGATCTGAGCCACCCCTCCTGAGTGGTCATGTACTGTATCTTTGGTTGCAGAGTGTTCAGAAAATGTGGTGTGAGCTTTCCAAAGAAGTAATGAAAATATGCTTATAAATCATAATTTATCGTGGTCTTACAGACTTCCAAGAGATACAAACGTGGGAACATCACAAACAAAAGAAAACTTCACTGGGTCTCAGTACTGTAGAAAAATTAATTTGGCAATAGAGATGTATTTAGTAATTGCTAGATGTTCAGAATGTGTGTAGCTCCTTCTGCTTTCGGAATGAAGCTCAGGAGGGGATTTTTCAGGGTGGAGGGCTGAGGGAGGCGGACAAGGGGAGGAAGAAGGGGTTTTATTGTGGAGCTGCAGTTGAGTAGCCAGTGGCAGTGGCCATTGCTTTACAAAGAAATCATGCCAACTGTAGCAAAAGGGAAAGTAAAATTACTCAAAAACTCTCTTTCACTTCTTTGTTTTCATTCTCTTCACCCATACTTTTACCTGCAACATGGATTCACAGATTTCAGCTTTCTAGTTACTTTAGAAGTACTACAGTGATGCCAACTGGTGTAACCAGGAGCTTTCAGTTAAACACAGAGAGAGGGACATTGTATAACTAAAAGTCAGTTAAACAGTTCCCCAAATTAACTGGTGCTGTATAGCCCAAGGCTATAAAAAGTCTTGACTGGGCCAGCAAAGTTTCAAGCCTGCATCCTGCCTATCTTCTTGCCGCAGGGAACCTTTGTATGGGGCTCATTGTTACACAAAGCAGCTCCTTCAGCAAAGGAATCGCTGCAGGAATTTAAGCCTTATTTGAGGGGATTATCAGAAGTCGTTGTTTTGATGTTTCTTAATTTTCAAGGTTTAAGAGAAGAGGTGCTAACCCAGGGTCCAGTTCATCGAATTATATCCTGAATTCATTGTTTTTCATGTTAGCTCTGCTCTATTTGTTGTTCCTCATTATTTTTAAATTCATTTGTATTTTTGAGGAAATACCCATGTTTCTTTTTCATGAGAAACCTCAGAATGTTTCCCTAACCAACTGATAGGCAACTCCCTTTACAGACAGCAATAGATGGGCACTATTAATTCTGAAGTCATTCAGCTTGGATGTATACTACAGGGAATTTCTGCTTAAGCTACAAATTTATTTGCCTCCTGGCTTAATAATTTATTCCAGGCAAACATTTCTTCTAACCTCAGACATTTCTATTTGGATTGAAGAGATAAAACCATAATGGAAACTTAAGTGAAAAGTGAGGTTTGTCCTAGTTGGTAAAACCTTTTCTACCTTGATCAGAAAAAGAATTGTTCTTCACCAATTCTTTGGAAATTTACTATAGATATTAATAGACTAATGCATTGTCTGAGGAGTCAAATTTTCTGTGCCTACATATATAATCAATGTCTAGAAGTATATTTCTTTAAACCTTCAAACCAGTGGAAACCACGGGAAGTCCATCATCATCTGCATGTTCAGTCCTCCCCACTCCTCTCATCGAACATTCAGTTAGGTTAAATTATTAGTTCTCCATGTCCAAGCTCTCCTTCAGTGTCGTTTAAATGAGGGACCATTTCATGCTATGTGATCTCAACTTCCCTTGATGACAGCTCTATCCTACTGGAACTCTGAAACTGTCAACATCAAGAGCAAAATTTAGGTGTGAAGAAGACAAAAATGGCTCAGCATCTATCCCACAAACTCTTTCAACAGAGGTCAGCAACCTCACCATCTATGGGGAAAACTGCAAAGCTCAACATTTCCATCAAACAGCCCAAAACATGGCTAAAAGTTTCTTGCTGGCTGGAAGTAAAAGAAAAATGTTTCGTACATCTTGCAGTTTCAGAACATGAGCAGAATAGTACCATGACAGATGTGGAATAAAACAACAAATCACCTTGATTTAGTCAGCCTTTGGAGAGTAATGCCTTGTAGTAAACTGAGGGGGTATAAGGTAACTTTGTGACTGTGACAGAGGGTCAGGCAGGTCACAGTTGTAGCATCCTCTCATCTTAGGAACAGTATTGCCACAGTCAATGTAAGGTAATTTGAGGTCACTTTTATCAATTGATCAAACCCAAATTTGGTAGATTTTTTGGTTGCCTTTGGGTTTTCTATCTCCTAAAATACCCAGCTGCCTAACTAACTAAAGAAACATTAACTTACCAAGCATGTTTCCTAACTCAGCCAATATGCTATGAGATCATCTAGTATTCAAGGTTTTCTTGGAGTCCAGTACACAATGTGTTACCTTCTTTTCAAAAAGCATTAAGCTGCTGCAGTGGCAGGGAAATGGTTTGCCTGGAGTCATCCAGCGCATGAAAAGTAGAGCCATTATCAAAACCCTGGAGCCTCAACTGACAAGTTCTATGTAGCAAGGACTGGAGTGTAGCTTCTCTCTGGGTAAATTAAAATGTTGTGGTTTATGTCAATAGAAATATAGGCATTTCTACAGCATATTAGGCCCTAGCACATATTACCTTCATTTGTCAGTGGCCAGCAGGAAAATTGCAACCACCCCCCACCCCATACCTAGCTGATAAATGTTTTGCTTTTTGCCCTCATGCCAGCCATAATATTTTCCATGGATGTCTCAAAATGCATTTTCACATTAGTGGTAAGAAGATCTAATGGCTTGCCCAACTAATGTCAGTCTTGATCCTAGAAATATAATCCCACCATTTCCCTTGTATGGGCTTCAATTCCACAATGAACCAGCTTAGGGAAGTAAACGCCACAAGGTTAATCCTACAAGGGAAAAAAAAGTGACTAGCCATCTATCCTTTTTCTGCCTGAAATTTATTACTGTGGGAGCAGGTATTACAGGTTGGAATAACTCAGGATACATACAGTATTTTAATAAGCATCTCCTCCTTTCTGGAATCCCTGTGCATTTTCAGGTTCAGCAATCTGAAAATCACAGCAGTGCTCCCAACACACCAGGGCAGTGACCTCCCTCTGCCACTGGCTCTCAGGCACCCCAGCTGTGTGACTTCCTCAGCCAAAGAGCAATAGGTCACATCTATATTAAGTTCATTGACTGTCCCCTTATTTTAGTCTTGTAAAATTAGAAGACAATAAGCTCCTCCTCTGTTTTCTCTAGGCCATTCATTATTTTATAATTTGCCCCCCTGTTATTCATGTTTGTTCAGAACTAACAGTGTCAGCTTTTTTTTGCCCAGGCCCCTGCCCTGAAGAGTCTCATTACTCATTCCTGGGTACCTCCCCTGACAGGGACAACTAGAGAAATATTTTAGTGATTTTAAAATGCACTGCATTTACTCACAGCATTGTCATTCATTTTCATAAATGCAAATCTACCCTGCAGGAATTTAATTCCATATTACTTTCCTGTTCATGGGTTAATTTAATTACATGTAAAGTCAACACAAAATGTAACTATTCTTAGGAAATAATATTTTACACCCATTCTTTACTGATATAAATTACAGTATCAAGTAAACTGGAAAAGAAAATCCAACCTAGAAAAATACAAGCATATTAATTAAAACACACTGTCTGTCCCTTACTAAATTATACATTTCTAAATCTTTTAGAGGCATGTCTTTCCAAACAACTCAGGGGATTTGCAGTTGCCTACCCAGCTTTTCATTTCTAGGTCACTTGTTAAATCTACCCCAGGTCAGCTCTGACTGAAAATTATTACTGTCTAGCAGCTGTAGTCTACATAAAATGAATTAGTGGTTTCATTCTACTTTCTAATGGACAAGTGGCCCCATCTTACACTTCGACCTGAGTGACACCCCATTGACTACTGCAGGGAAATAACTAAATAAACTCTTTTTATTCTGTAGGTAGGTCCTCATGGTTAGCAATGAAACTGGCAGGACTCTCAAGGCTATTATAGCACTACTCTACAAAAAATAAAGACCTCCATCTATGGAACTCCTGCAATCAGAGCAGATAAAATGGCCTTTTGGTGAGTTGTTGTGGTGATTATTCTTGGTCCTTTGTCATGTGATTCAGAGGGGAATACACTACAAATTGTCCTCTGTTATAGTTAGAACGAGAGTTGTCCCCTCCACACCATTGCACAGTTCAAGGGGAAGAGAATGTGCGTACATGTTCTTCCATATGCAAGCAAGAAATCACAGGAATAACCCACAATGGTTTCCTGTTTAATAGTAGTAGAAAGAAAATTGCTATTTGACAGGTATAAAAATACTTTTTCAAAATAATAACATGGTTGACAAACAGATAAAGAGATTTGCTATTTAACAGCAAGAGATGGAAGTGATAACATAATCTATATTTAACTTCTACTGATTGTGCTCTCCTTGCACGAGGACTGGAACAGATTTTCATGTCTTGAAAACCGCCACTCTTACACTTTAACACACTTTGCATTCCTTTCTTTTTAGTGTAGACACAAGCACAAAGGCACCAACGTGTATTATTAAAGAACTTTGTGTCTGCCTATTTGTATTTAAAGTATTTCTCATAGAAATAAAGCATTAAGTCCATTATTTTCTCTAGTTTCTGTTGCCTTTTTCCCTTGGATGATAAATAAGTCTGTGTGACTATGGTACTATCCCTGTCTGTACTGAGCTAGGACAAATTTCCCCTAAGGCCCCCATTTTTCTCTCCATTTTCATTTGTCATTCTTCTCAGTCTGCAGCAATTCAGGCCTACCCCTTGACTGAGAAATCTTCACCTCTTCCCATGCACCAGGATAAGGTTGCTTTTCTATGGCTTTGTGACAACCAAAAATAAAAGAGAGGGACTATCAACTTCATCTGTCACCATCTTTTCATGCTCTTGTTTCTCAGTGACCCCACTGTCTCTGTTCCTACTTATTTGCTTCTTCTGAACTTACTGTTCATCTTCTTTGCTGTCCTCACTCTCTTCACTGCTTAACCTGAAGCAGCCCTCATTCCACAATAAAAAGCTGCTGCCATCAAGGTGATTTCTCCACCCTGGGCACAACAGCAGGATCCAGGCTGTGCCTGGCTCCACACTCCTTCCCCTGCTGACCACATCACTGTTGTGAAAAGCCAATGCATAAGTCAGTCTGGCTCCTAGGGAGATTACACCTCTGGTACCAGCACTTGCAAGTAGATTACTGAGCTGATATTCCTCCTTCTCTTATTTCATGTATGATATTTTATGTTGGACAAGATGTTCTGGGATGAGTGTACCTGTATTACATTGTATATACAGTATTATTTTCATATATTTTCCTTTTATCTCTTACCATGAAGTTCACTGCCTTTTAGTTTCAATTCTGTAGTCCCTACTCACAGGTTATCTCTCTGAGATGGAATTTACCTGTATGGGAAGTGGTTTTCGTGTCATGAATACTACAAAGAATCACAGGCAGACTTGCCAGTGTTTTGTTACCCAGAACTAAGAGCCTTTTCAGGGGCTTTATATTAAAGACTGGGCAGGAGGCCAGTTAAACACTCACTGCCTTTTCTTGTCCATCTGCCCCTGACTGGGGTATAAGAAGCTGCATAAGTTTTGCTTTGCAATCAACTAGATATTATCTAGAAGTAGAGACAAGCTGTTGTTCTTCACTGCATTACTTCTATTTCATCGTGTACATCCAAATCATAAGAACAGATACAAATGAGCATTCAAATTCTACAGAGTATAAAATTTAAAGATATATTCTGGTAGCATCCAAGCTACCATAATTAACAAAACCAACTTTACAATGGATTTGTGATTACAGTTGCATTCCCTAGTATCTAACATAATGCACCCAAGGTGTTTGCTGTTTAGAATGCAGCCTTTCCCTTAGCAGGGTACTAATTTAAAAATCAAAGTCTAAGAACACAATTAAACCTTGCTTTTACCATGTTAGGCACTGACCTCCTCCTGACCCCCAGATTCTGGCTCTGTATGTTTACATTTTGCCTTTACTTGCCTCTTCTTGCCTTTGATTTCTACCTTTCCTAGAGGAAACCACCTTCCACTGTCAGTAAGACAGATGATAGAAAGACTCTTCTGTCTCTTTGTTCATAAGATTTGAATTGTTCGTGTTTGACTCCTATTCAAAGACTAACACTTGCCTTTCTTGAATCTTCTCTACAATAGCAGTTCTCACACAATCAGTCAGAAACTACTGAATCAATGATTCTCATTGAGTTCTTGTGATAAGCAGCAGTACAGAACATGACTGATCTTACTCTAAGATACATATTTTCAAGGTACAAATACATTTGACATGAGCAGTAGTTATTGTATTCATCAACAGAGATTTGCTCACCAACTCTGGCATAGCTTGGACACTAAAATCTGACATTTGTGGCTGAAAATTGCTTCTTCCTTAGAACAAGATCAGGATTTTATGATCTATTTAATACTACTTTGTCTTTAAGGACCAAAAGGGTACTTTCTCAGCAGCTCTTTCCATCTCACATAAAATTGACCTTGCTACACTAATGGCTCCTGAGACCCAAAAGAAAGACACATAAAGTTTTGAATTTAGCAAAAATGCATAATTTAAAAGTTACATAAATGCTTATATTCTGTGATCATCAGGTATGTGATATTTTAAATTTCACAGACGTTGTAGCTATCAAAGGAACAGAATTTCAGATCAGAACTTAGGATAATGGGACTGATCTAGGGTCAACAATCCCAACAAATCTGTCAAAGCAGTCAGTTGGTTAAAATCCTCTTTTATGGGGAAACTGTTCCTAAAGTTCATTCCTCTGACAGCTAACAACTTGTTCATATTTTTACAGTGTGTATTCACCATAGTATTACATCCAGTCACATGTATGCCAATACTTGTCCCAGTATTTCTTTTCTTTTCCAGATGTCTATCTTGCTTCATTGTTCCTTTCAACCTCCCTTTTGTGAACTGATGAAAAGAAGCTTTCAGCCTGTTCTTGCAGGACCAGCTCTCCATTCTACACTTCACCCCAATCACCCTTCTCTGTACCCATTCCATTTGAATTAATTTTTGTTGTTAAGAAATGTAAAAAATATTTCAAAAGACACCTTTTCAATGCTCTGTTTGGCAGCAATAGCACTTTCTCCCTTCAATACCTCTTTCTCCCTTCAGTATACCCTACTTGATGCATTCAATGAGCAATGCAGCTTTCCCAGATGTACAGGAGAAATTCAGACTCATCCTGCAACTGGCTCTTCTGTTTATGTGTTCCCACTTCTCTTGGGGCTGAGGATATCCCAATTTCAGTGGCACCTCATTTTCCACTAGCAGTGAATTTCAGGAGTTAGCTACGTTTTGTTCCAAAGCTAACGCAAAATAGAGCAACCATTGTTGCACCTATGAACCTTGAAGAGTTCACCTGGTTGCCTTCCAGCAGCCTACTGGTTCCCTTTCAGTGTCATCACTGTTATTTTCCGTTATAAATGTCCCCCTTCATATTAGATACATTGTATTAATTCTCAGAGTCTAGCTTAATGAATTGTCAGCACTTGAAGAGCATCCTATGAAATGCTTTACTAAGGTCCAGATGGATGGAATCTACTGTATTTCATTTGCTTAGAGAAGTGATTATCAATAAAAGCTATTAAGTAGTCCTACTACAGTATACCTTTATAAATTCAACTTTCTTTTTGCTCTATTTTCCATTTATTTCACCACTTTTAAATATTCCTCCCACCAGAGGTTGTTCTAAAGCTTTGCACTCCAGTAAGACAACTAAAGCAATAGCAACTGATGTTATTCCTTTCAGGTGTAGGCTGTGTTTTTGCATTCAGTAATCACATAACTTTGTCCTGGTTTTGACAGATTTATTAAAGACTAACCATTTCAAGTCTTAACACAGTCCTTTCAGAATTTGATGGAGCTGATAGAGCTCTTCAGGTTTTCTTGAGCTTTGCTTCCACATCCAGCAGAGCAGCTTCCATTTCCATAGATTCATTCATTCTCATTCACATTGGGAATCTTTGCCTTTGTCCACCTACTCAACACCTCCAATGTTTTCGAAAGGTGAGAAAAATCTATAATTAGTTTCTCCCCTCAACTGGATTACACCACTCCTACCACCCTCAGATCCTTTGTAGGTCTATATCAAAGCAGCAAAGGAGGTTTGACAGGCTACATCATGATAAGTATTCTATTTTTTGCTAAAATGCATTTAAAAATCTTTCTGTGACTGACTTGTAAGACACATGTTGAAAACAGATCAAGTCTTTCTTAAATCCTAGGAGCATGTTGACAAATTCCAGAAATTGAACAGTCTCTTTCCAGATGCAGTAAAATGTTAGATATTTTGCATTGAATATGAAGCTAAAGTGGTTTCTGAGTGGTTTTCAGTTTAAAACCACACAGCAATCAAACCTTCCCAAAAGATATTATTTTGGTGGAATAAGTGTTATCAAGCAACTTTGCTTTAACATCTTCTTTGCTTAGAAAAGAAGAGGGAATAAAAAACACAGCTTTCAAACCACAGAGAAACCGTTGAAAACTTAAAACCACAATGCCTAAGAACAGAGAGAGCCTATGATTACCTAACTCAAAATGTGGTTTAAACTGGGCATCCTACCAAGTTTTTCACAGAAAACCACGGGGAAAATGGAGTATAAGTATCCATGGTTACAGTGACCCCTGCTTGGCACTTGAAGAGATCTTTCTAGAAAGAGCCAGGTAGAAACATTTGTCAGGGTCCTCCGAAGAAGCAAGGCTTCTTCCTGTTTTTATACGTCTTAAAAAAAAAAAAAAGATCGAATATAATTTGGTACAGACTGTCCTGAACACAGACTGTAACCTAGGAGTATTTTTAGAATTCCCCTCTTGTCTGTTTTTCACAATATTCACTCACTACTGAAAAATAACCTCAGAAATATAGAACCATCTACTTAAAATAATAGCAAATTCCTAGAATAGCATATTAATCTATAAACTGAGTATTTAGGGCTAAAAGTTTTCTTCCCATGTTCACTTGTACTGCAGTCATGAATGAAGGAACAGGATTGTAGACTACAGTTTTAAATGGAAAAGGTCTGAAGTGTAAATTAAGCTAAATTGGAACCATCACTTTTAAGTATTGGAGTTCCTACACTTCTTGTTCAAGGTGTGCCTTGGGGGTGATGATAAACCTAAACACAACTTGTTCAGATGGTGCTTTCTCTTTCTTCTCCACTGACACTCACCTGTTCTCTGTTTATATGTAGGTTGCGGGAAGATGGTTTTTTTCTATGTAGCCTGATGCATAACTAGGCATACTGAAGCATGAACAACTGTGCACACATGACTAAATATATTCATGACAACTCAGCTTCTAGATGCTTCTGTGATGTGTGCCATAGTCTGGTGAGACAGTGGAAAAAGAGCTGATCTGAATTCGGGTAGGGACTTCTCTCCCTGGCAGGGAGGAACAGAGATATTTCACCTTAAGGTCCACATACAAGCCAAATGCAGTTCTTCTTGTGCAAAAAGAAAAGGCAGGAAGAGATTTTTAATGCCCTTTATCTTCTAGGGTGCTCATCTTCTGTTCTTTATGCTTCTTAAGATTCTGCCTCAGCTTCTCTTGTAGAGGTGAGGGTTTCACAGTCCCTTATTTTGTTGCTGAATTCCCAATTCCCTATGGATCTGACCTGGATCAGGCACTGGCAGGCTGTCACTTTTCTGTCGATTGAGCCAGAGCACACACCATGAAATTTGTACAGTCTTCATTCCAGGCATTATCGAAATCATGTGGATGATGCCTGGTTCAGCATAAAGTTTGTCTAAAGTTGCCTGTTCCACTTCCTGAAAACTAATCTAAACCAGCAGGATGAAAATTTAGCAAGTTCAGTTTAAGAGATCAGCTCTTTTTACCATGTGACTCTTTATGTGGCAAGAGATACCCTGAAAATTTGATTTACCTCCCCATTAAACTAGAAAAAGAGGTTCAACATGCCAATAATTTCTTCAGGCAGTTCTCATCCTTTCAAAAGGATGGTCACCTACTGACTGAGAAGAAATCCTACTATGTGACTTTAATGATTACTTAGAAAATTTAGGCCCTAAATCCTACCTACTAAATTTTCAAACCAGCACAAGCAAATATCACTATTCATAACAAATCAGCTCAAAATAATGAGTGTGTAATATCATGCTTATTTCACTGGCAATTAATGATCAAAGAAATGAACGTACCTGCCATAAACATTCCTACAGCTCTCCTTCTACATCCTTATATTTGGCTATAAATAAATGGATAGAGCAGGCTGTATATGGGTATTTATTCATGGTACTTTGCCAAGTACTGTATATAGAGGGCTTGGCACAGGACCAAAAATTTGTCATCATCTAATGGAGATTTTTTGATTGTTTTAGAAATGTTTGGTCATGTTTTCAACAGACATCCCAGTTACTCAGCTAATGCTGTCAATTATATTACCTAAGTAGGAAGGACTGACTCAAAAACATAAGCCCAGTCTCACTCCTGCACATATCTCAATTGCATATGGCAAACCTGGTTTCTAACACTAAGAAAAAACAAGTGTTTGGAATTCTGGGATTCTAAAGTGAATTTTCAGGGAAATAGTGGGAGGAGAGATCCAAAAGCAATAAACTATGGGAATGCTCATCACTAAATTTGGGCAACCTTCCTACTTGTTGAACCAATCCTGCATTCTAAAATAAGTATCTGAGCTGGCATTCAGCACCCTCATGTACAGACTTTACTTCAAAGCTGATGCAATAAAACTAAAACATTTGTGAGCTTCAGATGCCAAACTGAGCTAAACAGGAAGAGTGGTTGCTCCTGCTCTGCTTTCAGTGCCACTTTGTAGACAAGGGGGCAAATGAGATAAGTAAATCATTTCAACAAGTCCAGAAGCCCACAAGATGTGAAAAATAAATGCCTACTATGGCATCCAAAGAAAAGAAGTAGAATAAATGTGTGAAAATTATAAAGAAAACATGGCACATGCTAGCATACTTTAATACATCCCAAGCACACAATTCCACAGACACCATTTCAATAAAAGATTGAGCAAAAACTGTCAGGGCGGAAACTCAACATCAAAATGCCATTTCCATTGGCTAGAGCAAATGGGTTTAATGAAATTAAACATAAGGGGATATGTTTTGATGTAGATAACTCTGGGCATTGGTAGTAGCAGAGGGATGAGGACATGGTCTGATGGAGGCATTTTGAGATACAGATTAATCCAGGTTGGAAGGAACCTGTGGATTCCAAGCCAGACCAGGATGCTCAGGGCATTGTTCAGTTTATTAGTCTCCAAGTAGCTGAGTCCTGTTTCCACAGGCAGGGGCAGCAATGGCAGTTCCAGACATAACTGTGCTTCTGAAGCTATCTACAAGAAATCATGACATTTGGCAAATATTCATGTAGGCATGAATAGCTGGACAGGTTTTCTAATTTATTCATATGCTGTTAAGATATACCATGCTCTTAGCATGGATCCTCAGAAACAAATCCTATCCTTAGTAATCCAAACTGAACTGGAGCAAGTTTCTAATGGAACTTCACAGCATAAAAGAACATAACAAGAAACACATCTCATAGCTCAACAGATAGCTGTCTAAACACTCTGAAAGCCAAAACCCTGTCTGGTTATAGGACAGAAACTACTTTTGATATAATTAGGGAGGCTTTACTTTGTTTTCATAATTTTGATCTGACCATAGTTCTGGGAAAAAAAACCACTTCAACTTGTCTCCAGAAGTGTTCTGCTATAGAATCATCAAAGATAAAGCCTTCAGCTGCAGTGATACCCAAATGAAGACATGTTTTTTAAAAGGATTAACAAAGTTGTTCAAAGCATCTTTTTAGCCTACTCTGCTTCCAAACAAACAATAAACTGTCCACATGCAGTGAGATTTGCTAACCCATAAACACAGCCAAATGGAGGAAGATCAGAACCTTAATGAGTTTGGTCCCCTTTGAATTCTAGCTGATCAGTGTCACCAATAATTTCAGGCTCTAAATTAAGCACTTTCTGTCTTCAAAGTGCCTTGGAAACATCAGACAATTAATCCCTACAAGTCTCCTCTGAGGTAGGTAAGTAGGTATGGTTATCCCCATTTTACAGTTGGCTGAACACAGTCAGAGGGTTAAGTGATTTGCTGCAGGCCACAGATGGAGGTGGGATTAAAACACAAGAGTCACTATGATTCTTTTCAGAGGATAACACCTCTTTTTTTTCCTGCTGACTTTTCTGTGCTGACTTTAGACATATTGGCCTTGTGGCAATACTTAAAGGAAACAAAATAAATTGTCCTTGTTAAAAGCAAGGAAACTGAGAGAAATCTGGGGTTTGTGCTAACACTTCTGTTGTCTTATAGTCATGTTAAGGTGTTTCCTTTAATTTTGTTCTGATATTCAAGTGTCATTCCTTTCATAGGGCGACTTATTTCTGTGGCAATGTAACATGCTACTAATTGAAAGATATGTCCTGCTCCTTTACAGGTTTTTTTTCTTTTTGAGCTTTCAAATTAGTAAGTGTAGGTGGCACCCTGCCCATAAATGGGGCAGTCACTTACCTTCCAAGATCAGGGTAACAGTTGGTAGGCTTGTTCCACTGCAGGCCAGGCAGGAAAAAATGGAGAAAGGCAGCTTTGAGAACCAAGAGCAAAGAAAGCCATTAACTGAAACCCAACCCCAGCAAACCGCTTGTAACCATTCTAACAGGCGTAAGATTGATACCTTTCCCACTTCAACAGAAAGATCAGATGGAAAAGGGAGAGTGTATCCTTTTCCTCTCTATGTATACAACTTCAGGCCACTTGAAGACCCATTTGTCATTAAGTCAACCCAGTGTATTGTAATAAACTTCTGAGTTTTATCAGGAAATAGCTTTTCATCTAGTGGCAAATCCACAGCATCAGTTCCCTGGAATACATTGTAGAATAGAAAAATCCACTACTCAAAGTTGATATCTTGCAACTCCTGAGTACATTTTCTGTTAATTTTTCAGATGGCACTCTACTTTCAGAAGCCTTCCAGTACAGGAATTGACATGCACAGAGAAAATCAGTTAATATTTGAAAATTATTCACTTTCTACTATATACTACAGTAATTTCAGCCATATTGCTGGTTATGTGTTTTTATGATACAATCTTCTATGTGTCCTGAAAGTATAGCTCCATTAATGCTAAAAAACCCCAAACTATTTATTAATACACTACTGTAATTAATACATGGTGGTATTCATATATTACATAGACCAAGATTTGTACCTCCTTGGTGTTAGGTGTTTCCTACAGGAAACAGTCTCATCAAAGTTTTATTAGCTAAAAGTTTACTTTGTTAAAGGCACTTGTGAAGCCTTCAGATTAAGTAAATCATTTAACATAGGGTCGTGGTTAAATAAAATGCAATTTATTTTTCTACTTCTGTGGATGCTGAATTCAAAGAGTACTTTACCATTAGAAAGGTTTGTTAGTAACTACTTTACTCTTACGTGATGATCACTTATGTCTCTTTTAAGAAGGAAAAAAAAGGGTTAATGATTCACAACCTGACGAGTTGTACTCTTAGTATAACAGTGTAAGAACACGTAGGATTTTGACTCTGAGAAGGTATGTTTTCAGTAATAAAAACATGTATTACATGGGTTAGGAGGCGGCTGATTTTCACACTAATTCTGTGACCAGGAAAACGTAATGCAAAACGCAAGCTTGGAAATTGCTATTTGCTAGCTCTGTCTCAAGAAGATTTGTAGCTGACTCTGAATTACATGCTCTGCAGAAACAGCTCCCTTCTTTTATCACTTTGGAAATCATTAACTTGCCCTGGATGGTCCTCTGTGCAACAAAGGAAGTTTTCACATGGATTTTCTGATAGGGGAAACAAAAGAGATCATAGATAACAAAGCAGCAGTGTGAATGACAGTTTTAGAGGACCTTCATCCAAACAAGCCTCAGTAACATCTCATCAGATCGGTATCATCCCCAAATTTCCCTTCACTCAGCACTACCATGCTTCAGGGCTAATCCAGTGAACCATTCCTCAGTTCCAAATTTCTTAGGCTATCTATGAACACAAATAACTGAGTGATTGTCCCATATCCCATTAATTAACATAATCAATTTCTACATCACATATTTCACTGTTACTGGTCTATTTTCACAGTAAAATGGAGCTGTGGGACCATTTGTCTGCTTGGGCTGTACCTACACTCACAGTTCTGTGCATCCCTCCCCACATGTCAATGCACTTCATGCTATCCACCCCAATAAAGAGCAACTCTCAAACTTGTCAAACAGCTCTAGACCTCACATATGTATATTGTATTGTATTGTATTGTATTTATTATATTTTATGTCTTTTGCTCATCTGCAGCAATTGCCATGAGCATATTTTAATGTCCTGCACTGCGCACTTAGAGAAGGAGAAGTGTTTAATCATCTACGCCCCTCCAAGATAAGAATACTTCTCAAAAAAATACCTCTGTCATCCATATGAATTTCTGGCAAGGTAGAAACCAATCTTTCCTTAAAGCTCACCTCCCGTATGTGCAGCTCTGTGTCTTGGTTTGTTTTTTAGAGCCTTTTCAATATGCTTATTTCCGAAAATCTGGTTCACAGGTTTGCATGTTTAGCAGGCTGGAGAGCCTTTCCAGCACCATATCCCTGCTGAAAACTGCTTGGCAATTGCTGGTGCCATGAGCTGGGCATCCCCCATAAATGAAAGAGTGAAAGATGATTATTTAGACATGTTCCTACTCATTCGTATACAAAAATCCCTTATCTGCTCATTTATCTACCTGGTCATCTAATGTTGTGCTGTACACTCTGTGATGACTTGGGGAATGTGTTTTCCTATTTGTGGGTCTAAAAAGTAGTGAACGTATCACAGATTCTATGGAAAATAAAGAATGAATAGCAATAATTACAAATTTGTGACATTTGTTTCCAAAGAAGATTTATGGTGTCATAAGCTTAGGGTTAGTATCTAAATATGGTGACTCAGGAGAAGATCTTTTATTTCTATAGAACTCTAGCATGGTATTCCTCAGGTTTTTCTGGATATAAACAAAATGTAGATACTGAATTTTCTGAAGACTGGTAATTCCTGAATTATAATCAATTACAGCTTGCTTTTAATGCAATTTGTATGTGATATGCCAGACCTGCTAACAAAATATTAATTACTATCAAACTACAGTGTAGTTAAAATAAACAATTACATTATAGGTAATACCTTACATCCCCTGTTTTCAAAGATAAACATTATTTGGTTATTAATCATAACCAAACTCATACTCACTGTAGTATGTGAGAAAGAGTTCCAGAGCTGTTAAAGGAAGGGTAAGATAGTAACCCTTGTCAAAAACTTGAAAATAATATTTGCGTTTGAAACTGGTGTTTTAACTAACTCAAAGCATGTAAAGTGGTAATAGGGGCATTTTAGAATAAAATTTTTATCAAACTTCCACTTTTAGCATCCCTTGAGGCTACCAGGGTAATTTGAGCACATCGTTATTACATAAAGAATATTCTCTCCCTTCTTCTTCTTTCCACTCCAAATTTCAAGTGTAAAGAGTAAATCTCTAGAATGGAATGATTTTCAATATAGTTACTCACTATAACTTCTTGTCGTGAGCTGTGAAATTGGTGGGGGGGGGGGACGACACACACATGACACATTTTGCTAATCAAAATCTTTTCTGCAAATTAACTTGCCTGCATGAATATTAACAGTACTGAGAACCCAGAGATAACTGTAAAGGAAATAAATTATTCTGTTTTGTTTGTCTCCATATTTGGCTTGATTTTTTTCTTGCAAACCTATCCTATGATTGCTATGTATATTCTACATGTATAATTTCAGGATTTCGGGGTTTATTTCTTGGGGGTTTTTGGCTGGTTTTTTTTCTTGCAAACCTATCCTATGATTGCTATGTATATTCTACATATATAATTTCAGGATTTTGGGGTTTATTTCTTGGGGTTTTTTGGCTGGTTTTTTGTTTTGGTGTTTTGGATTTTTTTTAGTACTATCCAGCTACCTGAAACAGATCAGCATCCGACTTCTCACACAAAACCACAGGTGCCAGAGGAGTTCAGAGGGCAACCTGCAGCCCACTCACGCTGCAGCCCCTGCAAGGATTGTAGAACCTCTCATCCCTCAGTAGGGATCAGCCCTTGCTTCCTGCCTCTCCCAG
Source organism: Picathartes gymnocephalus (assembly GCA_013390045.1). Lineage (NCBI taxonomy): Eukaryota > Metazoa > Chordata > Aves > Passeriformes > Picathartidae > Picathartes > Picathartes gymnocephalus. The sequence continues at coordinate 498,294 of WEKY01037238.1, read as the reverse complement.
TAGCCTCTCTCCTCAGCAGGGGGGAAGAGACAACTCTGAGGACAGAGTTATCAGATTTTGAATGGCATACAGGACCCCTGCTCTTCCTTCTTCACACGACTCCTGGACCAGTGACTTCATTCGGAGCCCGCCTAAGGTACCCATGGCAACACAGGGCTCTACAGTACACTTCAAAGAATGTTCTTGAGGGGAAATTCAAAAGCCCGCTTGTATGAACACATCAATCAGAGGGGGGCAAATGCCCCCATGAGGAGCGTGGCCCCCGCGGGCGCGCCGGGCAAGTGCAATTCCCATGCCCGGGGCGGCAGACAAAGAGCAGCCCGAGGCGCCCGCCCGGAGCCCGAGAGCGCGGCGACACCGCCGGGGAGGAGCCAGACGCGGCTGCCCCGGGGGCGGGGGGGCAGCCCGGGAACTTATAAGTGCCGCGTCCCGCCAGAAGAGACGGGGCGTGTTTGGAGCAGCGGCGAGCGGTGTCCCTGCGAGAAGCGCAGCTGCGGCAACGTCAACAGCCCGAGAGCGCGGAGCCGTCTGATGGCTCTGAGCATGGACAGCAGCCTCGACAGCCTGGATGTAAGTGCGGGCAGCGCGGCCGGCTGCCCATGTGCGCGCTCTTTGCAAACAAAGGTGCCCTCGGCGGAGGCTGCGGGTGGCGGGGTCAGGACAGCGGTGGGGTCTGCGGGGCGCGAACGGGCAGGGCTCGGCTCTGAGTCCCGGCCGCTGCTGCCTCTGTCTGCAGCGCTTCGGACCTTGGCACAGCTGCAGCCACTGCACAGTCCAGCTGCAGGACTCCGCTCCTTCCCTGGGGCTAAGCTGCTCGGCCGTCAGTTCAAGTGACATGTGGCACCTTTGTGGACCAAAAACGCCGGTAGAGCAATTAGCGCTACGGGAACGATGAGAGGGGAAGAGGCGAGAAGTTTGGAGCGGTCTAACTCCAGGGAAGCGCATCCCTTCGCCCCGGTGCACGCCCAGACCTCGGGCTGCCGGCGGGACTGGGAGCGGCGGCAGCGCTCAGCCGTCCCGCCCGCTCCCCGGGCGAAACGAGGCGGTGTCCCACCCTTCCGATGGCAGCTCCTCTGCCTCGGTTTGGAGAGTAGTTAGGAGCAAAAAGGAGATCTCTGGCTAGTTCCAGCTTCTGGCCCACAGTTAATGCCCGCGTGGAGCCGGTGCCTCCGCGTGTGAAGCGTTGCAGGACACTCGGGCGCGCCCTGCGCGGGGCTCGGGACACAGGGCATGACAACAAAAAATCTGAAAACCTGAGGAATTGCACATAGCCAGATGGCACTCTCCCGCCAGCATTGCTTTTAGCGCCGTGGCCAAAACCGTTGGTGGTTTCCTGACGCGCTTTCATGCCCTCACCAAATTTCGCTTCCTTTTTCCACCGCTGTGCTCACTTGGTCCGTCTGGCTGCAGCCCCGCGCCGGCCGCGCTCAACCCCTGCCCCGCAACCGCAGAGGGTGGGGAACAAAGGGAGGGAATGTGGCCCATCGTGGTGACCCTCCACGGGGTTTGAGTTCCCCTGATTAAGGTCACCTCTCTCTTTCTTTCTTTCTTTCTTTATGGGCTTTAGGGTTTTTTCCTTGTCTGAGTGTGTGGAGCTGTCAATTGCTTCTCAGCAGGGAATTCTTGCTATTATTTATCTTTTATTACATCAGCCGAAGGTACCTTCTCTATTTCTCCTTGACCCCATTCTCTTAATGAGAAGGGACTTTGGAGCAGCATCATTTCTAAGTAATTTGTTTTGTTTTGTTTTGGTTTTTTTTTTACAGCTCTCTATTGTAAGAGTTAAATGTGATAGGTCATGCTCTGTGTGGACAGACCTCTCACATCTGGCACTTTCTGGGCTCTCCCATTTGTAGTATCCATCTGATTAGAGCACTGAAGTGTCCAGAACCAACGATATTTCTGAGAATAGTCATTATCTTTCTTTGCTCTTTAATGCCCTACCCTTAGCAAGATCTTACTCCTTGGAGAAAGACAAAGGAAGTTTTAAAACTTATTCTTATTTGCTGTGTATTTTATATATGTATATGTAAACATTGTATTTTCCATCTGGTTTTCGAAAAGCTTGCCCATTGGTGACAGTGGAGACTATTCAAGCAACATACTGTCATATAGAACAAATTTTTGCAGAGGAGCTAACATCTAATTTTATTTTTTTCCTTTTTTTTAGCTGTCATCTGGGTTATTAATTGAACTTTCTGAAAATGGCACAGACGAAATTGGTTCAGGTGACTATGGAGACTATGAAGAGCCATGCTTTCAACATGAGAATGCTGATTTCAACCGGATCTTCTTGCCAACAATCTACTCCATCATCTTCCTAACAGGAATAATTGGCAATGGATTGGTAATTATTGTTATGGGCTACCAGAAGAAGCAAAGAAGCATGACTGATAAATACAGGCTGCACCTCTCTGTGGCTGACCTCCTTTTTGTCATCACCTTGCCATTCTGGTCTGTGGATGCAGCCATAAGCTGGTACTTTGGGAATGTTCTGTGCAAGGCAGTTCATGTCATTTACACAGTCAACCTCTATAGCAGTGTCTTGATTTTGGCCTTCATAAGTTTAGATCGTTACCTGGCAATAGTCCACGCTACCAACAGCCAGCGCCCACGAAAGCTATTGGCTGAGAAGGTGGTGTATGTAGGCGTGTGGCTGCCAGCTTTGCTTCTGACAGTGCCTGATATAATCTTTGCCAGTACCAGTGAAGTAGAAGGAAAGTATCTCTGTGATCGCATGTACCCTCATGAAAACTGGCTGATCTCTTTCAGATTCCAGCATATCTTGGTAGGACTTGTCTTGCCTGGTCTAATAATTCTGACTTGCTACTGTATTATCATATCCAAGCTGTCACACTCCAAAGGCCACCAGAAGCGCAAAGCCTTGAAGACCACGGTTATCCTCATCCTCGCCTTCTTTGCCTGCTGGCTGCCATATTATATTGGCATCAGCATTGACACCTTCATCTTGCTGGGAGTCATCAGACACCGCTGCAGCTTGGAGACCATAGTGCACAAATGGATCTCCATTACGGAAGCCCTGGCATTCTTCCACTGCTGCCTGAATCCAATTCTGTATGCCTTCTTGGGTGCCAAATTCAAAACATCAGCTCAAAATGCCTTGACATCAGTTAGCAGAGGATCAAGCCTCAAGATTCTTTCAAAAGGCAAACGTGCAGGACATTCTTCTGTTTCTACAGAGTCTGAGTCTTCAAGTTTCCACTCCAGCTAACGCTGCTCCTTGCCATCGTTTTATAAAGAGACACTTTAAAGTTGCGCAAGATTTCAGACAAATAAGACTGACCATAATGTACAGATTTATTTACAGTTGGAATTTTATATTGTTTCTCCTAGTCTCTGTGAAGTTTAATTGACTTATTTATATAAAGAAAACCTTTCGTATTGATGACAAACTGTCTAGGCAGGTCCTGTGGACAAGTGGTTGGTTCACAAAAGTTTTAGTGACTGTATGTATAGATATGTGAACTAAACACTTTGGATTGTAGCAAAGTGACTGTTGAAAGTTTAGAAAATATTTCTCTGTTGTTTATATGTAAATGTTTTCGGTGTTGCCGTTATTCTTAAAAGTTTGACTGGATATTTTTACCTTCCTACAAGATGTTTGGTTTACAATAGCTTAACTCTGCTGTAGAAATGGCACTTATAACCAAAGCCTCCTCTGTTACAAGCTAGGGCTTTTCCCTCCATTTTCAGTAATTGATGGTTTGCAAAATTTTCTGTTCAAGGTAAAATAAAAGTATATGAAAAAAAGTTATTTTGAGTGGTATTTTCATTTCTGGTTGAATTTTTCTCAACGCTTTTATTTACAATTCTAAATACACAATAATGTCTGAGAAAATTCCATGTCTTGTGAAAAACAGGAAAATGAGTTTCAGTACGTTCTTGTTATTCAGTTGACACCTCTGAGTTCCATGTCATATATTTTTTCACCAGAATACATTTACTCCAGTTAACATTATATTTAGAATTACTTAACTCTCACTTAGATAACTTTTTGAGGTAAAATATCTACAAGCGAAAACCAATCTATTTAAGGAATGGCTAAAGTTTACAGGCTCAGGAGTCAAACTCAGATTACTGCAAATGCCTAACCCTTATGCCATATGTACAAAGTCAATCCTACATTTCTTCTGCCTTTTGCTGTGCTTCTAAATTTAGCTTCACATGTTAATAGTAATCAAATGTAGCTGAATCAAAGCCATTTTTGACTAGAAATAAAGTTATTCTATTAAAAGGTATCTGCTCTGAGGAAGGTAAGTGGTTTTCCTCTATGGAGCTTTCTCTATCCTGTCTACATCCAGATTTTCCTGAAGGTAATATTACAATCTTCATGTTCTTTTTAAAAACACAGAATGTGTGCTAGTTCTTGAAAATATTTTTAGTAGTTGTCAGCCAGACTATAGGATTACCAATAATTAGTGCTGAAATCTTAATTGTCTAGTTAGTCATGTCTTCACAACAGTAGAGTTGTGAAGACACTTAATTATATATAAAAACATAAAAAACAACCTAGAAGTAAAAAAAAAAAAGAAAAAACATTATTAATATCTACTAGTCAGATAGAACTGCAATAGGCAACATGGATATTGCAGGGGTATTATCCAACTTTTTTGCAGGCACAGCACCCTAGTGATTTTGTGGAGCTAGTACCATTATGCTAAACTATCCATTAAATTCCATGTTTTATATTAGATATTTTCCTACATACAAGACCTTTCTGGTTTCAACTTCCCTTTTTTCCAGTGAGGAGGTTGCAACCTTGACTGCATCCTGCACTCCTTCCCTTGCAATGACAGTAGTAATCATTTGATTCTGTTGAGCCGATTCAGTGCTGAACCAGCACAAAACCTGGCAGAAAAATAGGTAATTTTCCAACAATTTAGTGAATTGAGTGTGTTCTATGAGGAATCCAACAAGTACTACAAAAGTGCAAGATTTTGTAACCTGGAGCAAAGGGAGAGCAAAGTTAGATAAAATGGAAAGGACACAGATTTCCTCCCCTGCTCTTAGCAACTAAACTTTTAGATCAGTTAACTCTAATGTGCGTTTTCACTCAACGTAAATTAACAGCAGAAAAGATGCATTCTCAAGAAACAAAAGGTCTTACTTTGATCAAGTTGTTCCTCCTAAACAGGACTGAGAAATGAGGAAAACATGGTATAGGAGCAGAACTCTTTAAATGGTTTATTTTTGTTGTTCATTTGTGTGTTTTCTTAATTTAGTGAGGGTTCCCTGTGAAGAGTTTGCTGTTCTAAATGATTCTGATTTTCACCCCAGCCCAATCAATCATGGTGATTTAATTGCACTTATAAAATACTTACAGGCTATCAACACGCTGCTGCTTATTTGTTGAGGAAATGTTTAGAGCTCCCAGCATTAACTTAGATTATTCCCATCATGCTTCATTCAACCAACTGCTACCTCAAGCAGAGCTAACAGGAAAGAGGGTGCAAGAGAGAATAAACTCAGCAGTCATGTTACTGCCAAAGACCACTAAAAGGACACTAAACAAAAAACAGAATTTGTGTAGAAAATTAATTAGCAAAATTTAAAAAAACTTAAACTCATGCCCCAGAGGGATGATTTTTATAAAACTGCCATTGTTCTCAGTAGAATTAATGAAATTATGGAGGGAAGACTGTCTTGAAAAGGAGTGGCAAGTTCTTTTGGGTTTTGCTTCAGCAACAAAAATCAGTCAAAAGCCACATGTATTTATTTCTAAATACTTTATATATCTACAAATATGAATATAATACATATTTTTACTGTTTACAGAGCAAATATTTGCAAACTGGATGAAGTTGTCATGAGGAAACATGGTAAGAAATTATGAATCAAGTTCTGTCTTTTTACCTATGAGTAAGTCAGAGAAAATAAGGCAAATTTCTCTCAAATCCACTGAGCCATTCCATCTATACCATGTTGGTAAAAAAATATTAATTTACTCCATTTCAAAACAAAGTCAGCTTTAAGCTGATTTTTGTTGAGGCTGTGACTTTTTAGATCTTTGTGAAGCAAAAGTGGTCCCAGTAAATGTGTTTCTCGAAGTCTAAATTCAGCGATAAAGGTGAATGAACCTAATTTTGTGATTTATACATTGGACAAGTCCACACAGACCAAGAATTTCCCAAAGTTTTCAAAGGGACTTTCCAAGTCTTTTTCCAAATTACTCTTCTCTAGCACACAGAATAATCATGACATTCTTCAAGACATACACAATGCATAGTCTCAGCACTTTCTTGAAGTCATAAAATAATAGCTGTGTCCAAATAATTTTAAATATGCAACTCAAGATACAGAACAGAGAACAAATATGAGTTTGGTTATGAACAATTGAGTATTGGTTACAAATCAGTTTAAATTGTTATGTGGTAGTTTAAAAGATATATAATGTATTTACAAACTTTTTCCACTGAATTAAGGCACTAAGTATTTTGCTATTGTTTTTGCAATGTGCCAACAGCGATGCTGGACTAAAATATGGATATTCACCTCATACTCTAATGCACACATTTTGAGTACCTAAGGTTAGTTAGAAATCCTTTGGATCATGCAAGGCTAAACCAAGAGCAGAACACGAACTTACTTTGGCTTCCTCTGAAATGTTGTTTGGAAGTAAAGTCAGAACACTTAAAGGAGGGGGCTAAAATGACACTGTAACCCATTATTCGTGTGGCAATCCATGTAGGTGTGTTTTTACTCTGTCTGATCAGGTGGTACCAAGCCCACATTAGAGGAGCATGTGAAAGGCTGAGGGATGTAGTGAGGCTGCCCAAGTGAATGTATACTGAGGGCAGTGAGCAGGGGGACTCGCTGCTTTCTTGGCCAGTTTTATGACACAATCATTATACAGGGGCTTGAACTTCTATGCATATACATAAATCAAAACAAAATCACCATGAAAATAAAAAGGAAGTGGCAGTAATAACATGGAGCCATTCATGCAAGTGAATGGTTTATCTTACGATGGTTGTGCTCTAGTTGGACAATGTACAAAGTGACCACCTCTCGATGTTTGGTTGAAAAGGCCATTTTTTACATTGTTTGGGAAAGGAAACAGCATGACGAGGAAGTACTTCCTTGATCCAGGCATGCCTCCAAAATCCCCTAACAATGGAGTATTCTCATATTCTCATAGTGCTGAAACTTAGGAAACACTTAAGCAGATAGAGCCCCAGAGGTTTTTGCTCAAAGGATGCCACTCCCTCATTTTATGTTTTGAAAGAGCTATACAGACTCCTTTTCACAGCCATAAATCACGTGTCAATTGAAATTACATGAGCACTGGGATTATTGCTTATAAAGAATGCACAGATTTCTTAAAATCCTTTCTTGTTAGGCAACAACTTTTCTGTCATTCTTTTAATTTTCTCTGAAAATCTTTCATCTTCAACAGTGTGAAGTTTAAAGAGAATTTGTTTTAACAATTGTCTTACTATCTTCCCACCATTCTAGTTCTAACAGGACATACAATAAAACCATGCTATACTTACTGTTTTTGAAAGCACATTTTAATAGAAGCAGATTATAAGCGTACTTTGTGTTTGCTTATTTATAAATATGTAACATAAATATATGTATATAATGATGTAGATTACAAGCACCATTTTCAGTTGCTGATACAAGTGATGCAGGCTCCAGCACAGCTACCACTGACTTCAGAGCTCATTACACATGTAGCAGGTATTGATTAAAGCTACTATTTTCTTGAAAGGACAGATGGCTTCAGTGACAAACACCAACTGAATTCAGAGACAGCAGGATACCTAAAGAATTATGCTTCCTAAAGTGTACAACCTTATAGCTCAAATCAATTACAAATGAAGATTACAAATTGCTGATTTCACTTGCAGTCAGAGATGTACATGAAGCTAAATCTCTCAGTATGGAGCAGGAGGAACTGTTCTGCTGAACATAACAGAAATAAATTTTCAGCAAAATGGTTCTCCCTTACTGAAGGCTTGCAACCTTTGCATATCCAGTTATCAATAGTCTCACAGTAGTTTGTCTTTACTGGCACAGTGTTTGAAAGAAATAGGTCAATATTTAAAATATACTTGTCCTTTGGAATTCACACCAGGAACAGATTCTCACCACACAAACATGTCAGAGTAATTAGTAATTATGAGTGATTTTTGAAGGGTTACACTGCTTCTCTTCTGGTTTGGTTTTGACTTGGACTTTTTTGCTGTTTATCCTCCTTTTATTCCTAGTACCCTCTTTTCACAACTTCTATTCTACTTAACTTTTCCTTTAAAAATAGATCTTTATAGAATTTTTAATGGCTCTGTTCTGTATGCAAAATATCCAGGACAAACAAGAAAAAGTAAAAAGAAACTCTTCAAATAAAAAAATTTACAGCTTTCACAACTGTTTCTATGCTTTCTCATGTGCATTTCCATTCCAACATCTGCTTTTCTTTAGCTGAAAGACAAATTACTCCTATATTGTATGAAAAGTTTAAACTCGAAGGTTCGTTTTACTCTCAAATTTCTTAAAGTGCAATCCTAGCACACATTTGTTTACTTCCTCGGTTCTTTCCTATTCATAACTTGATGATGGGCAGATCTTCCAGAGAGGGGTCTGGACAAGAAAGGCTGAGGGGGCCCCTTATCTGCCTGCCAGTGCCACCACTGATGCCAGCACAGCTTCAAGAACACAAGCTGCCCAGGAATTTGGCACTCTGCAAGCTACAATAAAACCAGACAGCAGGAATTGTCACTGGTGATAATCCTAATCTGTGACACTCCTCAACAGACATAACACAAAAGAAAGTTGAGAAGTTCAAGTAGAACATCTTTCCATAACTTTTCTTTCACATCTCCTTGTCATCTTTCTTATGGCTGCTCCTTTTCAATACTGCCCTCTCTTAGGCTAATATTTTTGGGGTTTTTTTAACTTGGGGAAAATATCTAGTGTTTAAAATGTGTTTAAAAACACTGATTCTGCCAAGCCTGAACATGGGTTCACCGAAGAGAGAAATGTTGGTATGCTTGATAGTAGGAGATGAAACTGGGACCTGAGTGTCCACAGCTGAATTCCATCTCAAAAATCTGTGGGAAGCAAGAGAATATTTCTGGTGTTTTTACAGACATGTTTTATTGTGATAGCAGTAGATGTGTCTTGTCAATATTAGGGTCATTGCAAGCCTGAAATCTGTCATTCCTTCTCTTTGTGGGAGGACTTACATCCCATAAAAGTGTTAAGGTCACTGTTGGAACTCAGTACAGGAATGCCTCGATAAGAGAAGCCAGAGTCTAACAAGCATACAAGGGAAGAAGGGATTATTGTACAAGGGCAAGGTTCATGTTAAATTTAACTTGACAGCAAAGGAAATGTAGAGCTCCTGTCCTCCCCTGCCCCTCAGTGTTCACCACCTTCCTTTCCAAGGCCTTTCAGGTCATGCCCTCACCCTGCTTTGCTTGCTCTCTCCCCAACTCCATTGAGGTGATCCCCTAACAGAGCTTGCCCGCACAGAACATGGCACGAATAATGCACTGACACAAGGTAACTGAGCTCATCTAATCAACAGGACAGAAAGGAGTCTCACACCTCTCAGTCCCCTTCCTGTTTTCATTTACTCTTACCTAGGCAGACCCCTCAGCCTCTGCTCTTGTGACTCCTTGGCAAACTATTCAGCTCTCGAAGATTGGAGTTTCACAGGCATTTGAAGCTATCTGACTTCCACTGTTGGGAAGGTCTTCAGTCTCTCTCCTTCCCTCCCTCCTCTAATCCGTTCGTTTGATATCTTCAATACTCTGATTCTAAATCCTGTGGACCTGTCGCCTGCTGTGCACTATCTATTGAATAAGTCACACTTTATTTTGAACAGACTTAATTGATTAAATAGACAGTATCTTTTTTTAATGTATTTTATACCATCTTAATGAAATTAGCTCAGAAACAGGGCTGATTGCACTCAATATATATGTATAAAAAAGCAATCAGATACATGGCTAAGCAAAGAAAGAGAAGTTGTTACCTTTTCCACTTTTTCTTTCAGCAGCAATAAGCTCCTAGTTTGCCTCCTGTTTTGTAAAGCCCACCAGCCACAGAAAATGAATCAACAGAAGGAAGTGAATGGATCTCAGCCAGCACAGTGAACCAAACTGTCTCACTAAGAAGTCAAAAATCAGAGCAATTGCAAGACTGAGGGCAGATTCATGCACCTGGGAGCTGTCAGGGGAGCAAAGAAGTAGGACTTCGGCTTTTGGGACCAGCAAGTTGTTAGACCAGTTTAGCTATCTTGTCAATTTCCTTAAATAAACAGCGAAACTGTTAAACAAACACACAAGTTCGCAGGTAGGGGGCAAGAGGTTAAAAAAGTATGGAGAGAACAGATGCCCCTCACTAAGGGAAGTGAGCCGTGTTTGCTCCTGAGGTACAATATCATTACCTGCTGACTACGTGATCATGGTCCCACAGAGCACCTTCCCCTGAAACAAAGCTCAAGAGAGAGGTCTTGAATAACAGTGTTTTGAACTAAAGAGATCTGTAATAGATCTAAATCAGATTTAATGCAGCTATTGGTTGAGACACAGTGCAATTCTACAGTCATATATAGAGTGCACAGGACTTTTTGAATGAGGTGGGTGTTTGTGCAACTTTTAAAAGCAGAACACTTGAAAAGCAAAGAGCAAGTCTTTTCCCATTTAACAATCGCTAAAAAAAAAAAAACTCATAAAAAACCACAATAAAGCACTTAGTGTGAATATTATGCTGTGATTCTCTCCTCAGCCTATCAACTAAGGAAAGCAGCTGCCTCTTGGTATGAAAACTGCTTAGGAAAAAACATTCGATCCCTGCTTCAAAGGCAAACTTAGTTTCACTAAGTTGAAATGTAGTCAGCCCGGTCCTGTTAAAGCTAGATTAAATCTACTCAGATTGTATAGTTTGAATGTACGGAGATATAAGGCTTCCCTAATATTCTGCAATAAAGGGGAGAGCCTGGCAACTGCATGAGTATTCAGTGTAGTGTATTCACCAGACCAGCAGTTTAACCATACCTCAGCCCAGAGAATACAAAGTCAACAGAGTCAAGAATCCTTGAATCTCCTCATTGCTTCTTCCTACAAGCTAATGTGGAAGGAGTATTAAGAAACTTTGCCCCCTCATTAAGCACTTTATTGGGAATCTAATAAAAACTAACAGATGAAGGATACAAGATCCTTTGTGATATTTAAGATGACTCTGCTACCCAGGTGTTTGAAAGAGAGCTCATTCATTCATTCACCAGCTTCAGTGACAATTAAAAAATGAAAACAAAGAGTTTTGTATCTCTTCAGAATCCATTTTAAAATCCTCTGTTCTTAGTGGCATACACTTTACACGTACTCTTTCAGTAGCCAGCCAAAGTGGGGCCCATTGTGCCCTCTACAAGCCATGTCCTGAGAGGAAATTGAAGGTGCATCTTCCTGAACTGGAACATGGGATTGAACTGCTGAGGTGACACTGACTGAGCCCACAGTGGAGCTGTTGAGTGATATTGGCCGAGGTAATATCAATGCAGCCAGGGAAGCAGCTGTGATTACCTGTCCCTTTATTCATCCCGGTTGTCCTGACCACTGGGCTATAGAATTAGTCTCTCTCCGACTTGGTGAATATTTATTTATGCAAAGTTCAACACTTTCAAAAGGACTCACAAGACAAAAGCACCCCATCAAATACAACAGCATGGTGATTAAGCACCTCCCGAGAGACAGTGGCTCTCCGACGGCAAGGAAACCCGAGCTTTTGCCCCGATGTCCCTTGACAAGGGACATTGTTTTTGCAAGTGGGCTCCTCCTCCTGCTCTTCAGTGTTTTGTGTAGGATTAAAATAGCACCTATAGGAGTAAGCACTGTCCTCGGAAAAAGCTGAGAAGTGCTTTGTTTATGACTTCTGCCGGGGGTTAGGCAGATCTACTTTGTCAGCTGGCACTATTCAGTCTGAAACGGTTCCGGGCATCAGCAGCAAGAGATATCTGGGTTCAGATCTACCAGAAATCCACAAAAGCTTCCCAAGGTTTATGTTTACATTTAAGTGTCCATATCATTTGTAGAAACATAATGTGCTGTAGTCTAGCTGTCAGTAAGTGGAGCCTAGAACACTATAGAACTCTGTACCACCTAAAAACAGAGCTGCGGAGGATATTCCCACACCAGACAGAAAGAGCTCCATCGTGTTTTCCTCCTCAGTCTTTTCACAAACTCCAGCAGCAAACGGACAGCTCATCCTAATGAGCTCCTCAGCCACTGAGGTACACTTAATCCTGAATCAGCAAAACCTGATAATAATGCTCAGCTGCTTGAAATGGAATTATTTTCTGATGACTGGACTTAATCCAACCAAAGGTCAGTGCAAATAAAAAATTGCTGTCAGCTCAGGACTTAATGATATATTCTTACCTCTGTAACCTATAATTTCTCTAGATACCTAAGAGGTCATGTCAATCCTGATGTCTCCCAGTTTTATGAATGCAACCATAAGCCCCTTTTAAATCAGATTACAAATGATTATTATAGCTCTAAATCAAGGGAAAGGCTCACCATTTACTCTAATTGGAAAGACTAATTTAATTATAATTATTTTCTTTCCAGATGCTTTGTATTTGTTCCATTACATTACAATAGATAGTCTGGGTTTACGGAAAAGAAACAGTTCATTGTTTATTACTTGGAAAGGATGAGAAATTAGTTCACATCTGCTGGTGTAGACACACTTCAGCCATACTCCTATTGTTTCTGAAGTGCAGGTACCTTCATATACACTACATAGTGGCTTCATTTCTAATTTAAAGTAGCTGAAAAGATGGTGTAAACAGAAAACTTATGCTATTCTGACATTATTTAAAGATCTACTTCGATCTAAAATAGGCAATTGATAAAACCATCAGAAGAAAAAGCAAATTATTCAAGATTCACAAGTCAGTGGGCACAAAGTGGAAAATGGTAATGTATTCAATGTCCCAGTCTGATTCTGCACTGAATTAACATAAATTGGCATAGCCTCCTAAGCAAATCTTGTCAACAACCTCACTTTGCCTTATTAAAATCATTGTGGTGTCTATATTATTTCTGGTTTTCAAATTTCCAAATATTAAATAGGCTAAATCTATATTCCATGTAGTTTTGCTGAACCTAGTATTTAATTATTTATTAGATATCAAATGTATAACATCTGTGTAAGAAGGCTGACATATGTTAGGGCCTTTGACTTTGATAGATAAAAAACTGTCTGCTGAGTTAGGAATCTCTCTATAAATTAATTAGATAAACATGAATACAGCATTTGTATTCTTCTAAGTCTTTGCCTCCCTAGAGATGAGGATGATGCTTATACAAAGCACACAAGAGTGAATGTATGAGTGGATCCCTTTGGTCTCTGAATTAACAAGGTTCTGCTTTATGCTTTCTTAACTTTTTGCTGGATGGCTTTCACAATTTAAGGATTTCACAGTCTAAAGGTTAATACTTTTCTCTTCAGCTGTTTCTGAGACTCCACCAATATTAAAGAAAACTACGCCAGTATAACTTCCTAGATTTTTTTCACTGGTATAAATTTTGCAGGCAAGGCCTCAAGTAAGAACATACTTCTGGAAACATATGTTTGTCTTCTTAATAAATCTGTGGAAGCACACAGACACACACCCACAAATCCAACTGATTACACTTTGGGTCATAATCTCTTATTTTGATAGGAAACTTCAATTTCATTTATCTCCATGATTGTACTTTTGAAGTGACACCCATCTAAAACTTGTTTCTCCAGCTGTTTGTTATTCTACTTTATAATAACAAATAATTTTGCCTAACACTCTTTAGGAAGCAGAGACTACTGCCTATACAAAGGTATTTCCTTTTTCTCAGCAAGATAAAAAATGTAGTATTTTTTATAAAATAAGGCAAGGGTCACAGTTGATCTTCTGGTGAAAGTGCAGAGCCTTCTCTCCATAAGTGTTTTTCCTCTAGAGATCCCTCAGTAGAGAACCAGGGGGTTTTAAGATTTTTGTTCAGACTCTGCAACAGGAGTAGTTTATAGGCAAGTATGCAAGGTTGTACCCATTCTCACCACTGAAAAGTTATAACCTTCTTCCAAATTAGGCTGCCTATAGCAGTTATATCCAAGGAAACTGTGCCAAGAGCATCAAACAGCGTTCTTTGCCTGAGTAGGGCCCATAGTGACATGCATGCAAAAGAACTCCTGCTTCTTCAAAAAGCCACCCTGGATAAAAACCCTTCTCATTCAAGATAGAGGCCCTGAGGAACATCCTGCATGTTAACAAACATCTTCAGATAATGCCGAGTTTGATGCTCATTTCCTAGTTATTCACAGACTCTCTTAAATGGAGCTCTTTCACTTCTGTGGCTTAGCCTAAGGAAATCCTGCAAGAACAATGCGTGACTGAAACACACACAGGTTTCCCAAATGGTAGCAAGACCCATTGATGCTGCTTCAGATAGCACCAAGACAGCAAGTTATAATACAAGTTAAACAAGGAAGGGTCTTCTTTGTATAGGATTGATTTGGGTTCAAGCTTTTTTCCTTTCAATTTGCAGTATATTATGTAAAGTGTCCTTCAGTGAAGAAGTTATTTAGCTGCCAAACTACATTATTTTTCCTCAAGTATTTCAGTAGACGGAATTTTAAAACCACCAATTGCTTACTCCTCAAATAAGCATTCCCACTTACTATTCTTAATCAAGTAGCCTGGGATACACTTGCAGATGCTGAAGATCTGGTAATAGAAAGAGAAGCCTTAATACTCTATCTCTAAAATTAGATACCATGGTAATGTAACCATTTTATTAATTAAGGTTGATTTATGCTGTAGAAGATGCTTGGTTTCAAGCTCCTGGAATTTGGACAACCTCTAAATAATTACAGCAAATCTGCAACACTGAAGATGTTACAACTTTCCTGGGACTACCTCTGTAAACAAAAGAGAATCCTTAGGACCTTTGCATTATCCAGCTTTCCTGCTGAAGTCATCACCAGGGTAGAAGTGATTCCAGTACATGGACATCTTCTCATTGTAATCCAAGAGATTCAGACCATTAATTCATGGCCTAAATAAATCTAAAATCTAAATCTACCTCCTCCTTCTTCATTTCTGGGGCATTATCCAGTCTCTTCTCCAGTCACAATCTTATTAGGATTGTTGCTGGTACCTTTCCTAAGCAGAGCATCCCTACTGGTATTTTATGCTGTTGTGTTTCCTGTTTTCTTACTGTCCTTATTGCACAGTTTCCTCAACAAAGAGGGCACACAACCTTTTTGTATTCACAGCAGGTACTACACAGCACACAGCACTACCTGATTATCTATCTTCCCAGAAAATCATATTGATCAGCCAAGAAACTCCTAAAATTCTTTAATGTCTACATTACTTTTTCCATTTTATTTATGAATACACATTATTTCTCTGTTGAGATGCTTGAGTCACATGGTTCTAGGGAAGTTGTCTAAGTAATTCTGACTAATTTTTGCTTCAGATACTTGGGGCTTTTCAGCAGAGTGATTACAGTGGGCCTTGTGTGATTAACTGATGTGCTGAGCAAGAGTGATACATGGCAACGTGAGGTATTGGGCAGGAATGCTAAAACAATGAGTTACTCAGAAAATAGCAGGAATATACCATGTTTGTTCTTTGCCTTTGTATACATAAAAATTCTTTGGAGCTTATTTGTTCAAACATTAAAATGTATCCAACTTTCAATTCAACTTCAACATCTCACATCTCTAGTTATAAGCCAGTTGTTCTTACAAAAAGCAATGCTCATTTACCCATCAGGCACTTCTAAGCACATCTTTGGATGTTGTTGCTGTTGTATAGTTGAGCCATTTGTCTTAAGTAAAAAAGTGGCATCTGTATGCAATTTCCACTTGGCATCAGTATCTCCTTTTGATGACAGTCTGCACTGTTTCCCTTTCTTTTTCCAGTCACTCCAGCTGCAGGACCCAGATGTCAAACTCAGGAATGTATTTTTTTCCCAGCAGTGCTATCTGATTCTGTTGTTGGCACCTCTGCTCGTGGCTGCTCTGAAGCTGCCTGTGTGTAACTCACTAAGTTTAAAATGCAGACAGTGCTTTTTTATTTATATGCTAAAACCTTTTCAGTTGCCTTAATTATGGGAACTGAATATTATATATTCATCAGATACACAAACATACAGATTCCATTATTTATGATATTGGTTTCATGACAACTGTTACGCTTCTGTAACCAGAAACTGGGAGGCAAGAAGAAAGCTTCAAAAAGTGCTAATGAGACATCAAAAGTAGTTGCTTACTTTCAACAATCGATCCAAACAAAGAAAGGTATATATAAAACTATCAAAGGGTGATTGATGAGAATGAAAAGTAAGGTAGAAAGGAAAAGGTGAAAAAAGAAGTGCATTAAAAAGGAATGAACAGCAAAGAGATGAGGGGAGAAAAAAAAATGCGAGAACTGTCTAAAAATATTCTGCCACATGTCTTCAAAAAGTGAAGTTCTTTAGAAAAGAACCAAGGAAAAACTTATTCCAATTAATACCTTTCTGTAATTCTCTCTTTTTCCTTTCTCCTAGTTGCATGTTTTCTTCCTGGGGACGTTTTGCTGCAGTATTTGATTCTCCATCACAAAGACAAGGTATTTGTCTCCCAGGGGCTTTGCTGTAGCTCACTGCCATGCAGTGACTGGCCAGGAACTGAATGTGTCAGGCAGCTCACATCCTCCTGCAGGCCCCTAACAGCACCTGTGTGCTCACTCTGGTGCCCTCCATGTGACAAAGGAATCTTCCTGTCTACAGAGCCCTCAAAGAACTGCATTTCTCTCCCCCTGCATGAATTTTCTCGTGTAATGTAATAAACATAAATTTGAGACAGATTCTATCTTACACAAATAAATAGTGAGAATTCCTCTACATTGATGCACATATAGTCACAAAACTAGCTTATGAAGACAAAAGAATGGTATTTTAACAAACTCCTAGTAAGAAATTAAGCATTGTTAGGTTAAAAGAGCTAACTTGAAGGATGACTGAAGGGCAGCATCCATTATTAGGATAAAGGAGTGGTAAGTGGTGAGTAACCCCAGTCAGGTAGATAGACACACTGAAAAGTTCAGAGATAAGAAAATATTAATATATTTTTATAAATATATATAACTTCATAAATATTAATGCAGAGCTCTATTATCTTGACAGCCCACCTGATTTCTATCTCAATATATCTGTTGGACATTGAACACTGAAGTGATAAACTGCTTGTAATTCATGTTTTACAAATTAAAGAACCATGACCAGAAGTTTAAGGATTCAAATACCAAAAGAGAATTGGCTTGAAATCTAGGAATATAAAATGTTTACTGGGAATCATCCATTTAATCAATTAATAAATTAAATTTATTTTGCCATTCTGTCTGGCAAGATGCCAATACCATGATTCCTTTTCATGACTTATGTATGTTTATGTGCACCACAGGTATGGAATGGGTTCAGTATGAGAAAGAGAAACAGACACAGGAGTCTACAGCTGTAGACTGACAGACCAATCAACTATTGAATTACACAGAAGATAAATAGATGAGAAAGTAAAACCAGGCTAACATAAAAATGAGGGGGCATCAGGTTCAAGCAAGCATCACTTCATAGTACATAGCTAATCTGTAGAACTAGATGCTAAAAGTTCATAGGTACAACAAAAGTGGTGTCATTAAATCAGTGGAAGAAAATCCAACCTGCACAATTAAATGCAAAGAGAATATATTTGGCTTAAGAAGTTCCTGCTCTGAAACTACTGGAGGCTGGAAGAGATTTTGGGAAAATAGCACTATATAATAGCACTAGACTTACCGTCTTCTGATATGCTTTCCTGTGCTCTGATGCTGGTCAGTGCCAAAAAAAGACAAACCTTTAGTGTGACCAAGAGAAGTTGTTCTTGCATTCAGTTTTTGGGATTTGAAAAGTCCTACTGAAATCAGTTGGATGTCTAAATTTTCATATACTACAGGTCTGAATACCCAGCTTTTTGTAGGAACAACCAAGAGAAAATGTAACTAAATAGAAGACAGAAAGAGACTTCCTTCCTTTTTTTTTTTTTTTAACAGCTTTAAAAAGGTTAGTAGTGGAGGGACTGGGCTTGTGAGTTCTGTGAGAGAGGATGAAGCAGTTTCATGAGAAAGCGCAGAAAGCAGGAAGACAATTCTGCTACATTTGGCACTAGACACAAGGCTAATGAGGCTGAGGCTGATGGCAGAACCACATTCCTGGAATGAGACTGTGGCATGATTGTTGCCCTCCTACATGGGATAATAGGAGTCAGGGGTTTTTAGTTGAATTCACTTGGACTGTCCAGATTCTGTAACCATGTCCCACTTTCAGCACCAATAATTTCAGCACTCTTACAGAAATGTCCACCTTTGCACCCTCAATCACCAGTCATTTCTGAAAATGTATTCTCAGTGATTTAGAAACATGCAAAAGCCCCAATTACAGTTGAGTTAACTCAAGAGTTATCACAGCTGAGACTAAAACATAGCTCAGGACTGCAGGAGCAGTGTCCATAACTTACAGCATAGGGATCAATAAGAAGGGGAATCCAGTATGAAAAAACTGGTGTGAGAAGGTAATTCTGATATTTTGGTCCTGAAGGTGAAAACAAAGAACAATATTAGGAGTACTGCCAAGCACAGAATACACTGATAGAATACATTTTACCGCAAGAGAAAAAGGACTGCAAACTTCAGTCACAACAAGTACATTATCTTTACTTCAAAAATATTTGACTTCAGCAGCATGACAACTTCTAATTATTCTTATAGTTCTTCCTACAAATAAACTTACAGAGATGAGGTGCTCCTTGGAGTTGGTGATCAAAGTGTCAGAAACAGCCAGCTACACTTGTAAGTGTGAAAACTGAAAATGTCGTCATACAGATGGAAAAGGAAAGCATGTATTTTATTATCTATTTTGCATTTAAGAGACAAAACTGTGACACCTAATCACAGGTAAGATTAGTGAAAGAAGACAAATAACATATTTAGAATTTCTAATGAAATTGTCACATTCCTCTGTTTACTATATTTTTTTAATACAGCAAGATTTTATACAAGAGGGAGACAAGGTTTCACATGCCTTCTCTAAGAGCTGGAACAAATTCAGGAAGAGATCAGCTTTGGCCAACCCCAGCTTATTGTAAGCTTACATGTTTGCATTGTGCTTTATCTTCCAGATGACCATCAGACAGAGCTGAAGATTTGAGAAACTTTCCCCTCAGCAACTGGGATATAGATAACAAGGACCCAGAAAACAGACTGCCAAAGAAAGGGTAGCTTTTCTTTTAGGTCCTGAAGGGAAGATCACCTTCAAGGTACCCACAAATCCTGGAAGATGATTGTGCCACAATTCCCATTTGTAGTTCATCAGACTTGAGCAGCAAAGGTTGTACAGTAATGTGTCTGGGATTCCTGAGAAGTAGAGAAGAGTCAAGGCAACTTGATATTGAGCAAGCCAGTCTCAGTGTCAGAACATTTACAGGCAGAAAAAGGGAATCCCATGCTGGGTTTGTATGTTGCTACAAAATGCATCAGTGCTACTATCTGTCATTACTATTACAGCCCTTAGTAAAAAAGAGAAATGCATGACAAATTTCATTAACCTGTTTGGAGACTGCTGATCTCAGGACAGACCTTGTGTCTTACAGACCTTGGCCAGAGCCAAGAGATGTGTACACAACTGATGACCCAGACAGTGCCTGAGGATAACAGGACATTCCCTTGCAGACACTACATGGCTTTTTCCAGTATGTAATAAAAAATATGACACCTAGAGACTTTGTGTTCATCATGTTCACTTGAGGTGCACAGCTCAAGTCATATTTACATTCTTGGAATTAAAATTTTCAAGGGAATGGAATGATTCTCCAAGTAGCTTCTGTGACATGAAAGAACAAGCCTCCACCTCTGGAAGATAGATCCTACATTTGGAATTGATTTCAGGCACATAAGATCTGTTAGAAATAAAATCAAGATGGGTTGCTTCATGTACATCATGGTCTGCACTTCAGAGGAGACTGTGACATATTGACTGTGAGTCTTAAAAGGTTAGTAAGTGCAAAAAAGATTGTGGAGTTTGTAAAATATTTTGCTTGCCAGCTACCAAGATAAGGATAGAAAATAAGTTAATAAGAGCAATGGCCACTGCAAGAGCCTTTGGTATTGACCCTCAAGGTAACACAAAGATTGAATTGCACAGTCCTGTACAAACAGTGACACTGGGCTGCAACAAAGGGATGACATTTCCTATGGAATGGATTATAATGTGCCAATAAATTAAGATTTAGAGAGAAAAATGAGTTAACCGTTTGAGACAATAGTATTATTACTATCATAATCATCCTGAGCTTGAATTGGACAATAAAAGTTTCAATGAAATCAAAGTCTGAGACAGCTTCCAAGTCTCCTTTCTTTTGATAATCGAAAATAAGTACTGTAAAACACCTTTCTCTGATATATTAGAGAAGACAATCTGTGGCTTCTAGGTTATATAAGCAGTGATTTTATTTGGAAGGTCTACTGTGAAGGCAACAGCTGTGGACTACACAGATTCAGGTAAATATAATGAAAAAAGTCGCCTATATTTGAAGAATCTTGTATGACACAGTAGAAGAAGCCACAAGATTTTAGGATCAGACTATAAATGTATTCTTTCAAAATTCTATAAAGGTTGGGGTTTTTTTTTTTAGAATTGGAACCGTCACATGATCGCCCCAGTAAGAGGAGTTTGACATGGGAAACTCTTAGTGAGTACAGCAAAATGGAGAAGTATTTTAGCACAAAGTTTTAAAAAAATGGAAACAACCCAAACTGGCTAAAAAAGGAAACATCACTATCATGTAGACAGAATAGGGACCAAAAAAACCCCCACTATTGCTGTTTTTTATCTTTGTAACTTTTAGTATGCTCTCGGAAAACATTACCCAAGCACTTTTTCTGCTGACAGTCAAGCATGATATAATTAGACACAGTCAAGTAAATTTGATATGAGAAAATACAATGAAATTTTCTTCCCCTTTCAGCAACTTCTTCCAGCAGTGGAATACCCACACTGAGGAAGGAATACTGCGGATTGCTAATATGCCCAGGTTTCAGGTCTGAGTGTCTACTTCAGCCACTAATTTGGAACTCCGAAGAGACTTACATTTCTCTAACTCCAAAACTGGATTTGTAATGCCATATAATTCATAACAGGATATTAGATATTTTTTTTGCAGTAGATAGTAAAAGCAATGATTTTAAACTAAAGCAGAACCAAAAAGCTAACACTGTTTCATACAGCTTTCAAATTTACCAGTACACCCGCATTCTGCAGAATAGAAATACAAAATTGTTATATAAGTAATTTCAGCCGGTCAGTATCTAGCAAATGAAGGAATATTCTTTATCACCAGTATTCAGAATTTATGTTTTCTCAAAACACCTTTGTGACAACGTCCTTTTGCCAATGTTAGAGAAACAGGTCTTGCTGTTTCACAGCATCTTAGGAGCCATGATGTAGGGATGAGTTGCATATGGCAAAATATGAAACTGATAGAGAATGAAGAAAAATAAGCACTTCATAGCTGAGTGAAATTTAAGGGAACTTGATGCAATTTATAGTTTTAGCTAAATTAGCAGTTCAAATGTCACAAGCTAAACTTATGGAACCCACAAACTGACTTATGTTCACTGAGACTTTGTCTATAGTCTGCTCTCTAGCTGTGACTAACTCAGGTTTTCTAGACTTTTTTGGCAATGAAAACAACGCCTGCAGGACAGATGTCTGGTGGAAATAGAGACAAAAGCAATGTGATAGAAGTAATCACACCAGATGTCCAGAGCAAGCAATTATCTTAAATAAAATTGATTGGAGATCCAGGTCTTAAGACAGCTTTTCTCTTTAACCACTTACACCCAAGGAACACTGACAGAGGTGAGACAAGAATGAATTTTAAAAGCAAACCCTACTATGTAAACCAGTAGCTTTCCTCTCCTAGAAAGTATCTTACAGCAATCAATTGAAAGGTTGCTGTTATTCAGTGATGATAGTTAACCAAAAAAAAAATTTCTGCAGAGAAATTTTCAGATTTTTCCTCAAACTGCCAAACTTTTCTACATAAGTAATTTTATGCTTAATCCCTAATATTACATAAGACAGTGTAGGTACTTTATACCTTTTATAAAACTGGTCTTGTTAAGGAACTGGTAGTGCATGCGTTACCTGATCCAGAAGAATCCAGTTTGTTCAGAAAAATTATGCTATAAACATGCACACAAATATCTTAGCTTTCCATCCTTCAATATCTACTGCAAATTAAGTGCACACAATATGCAATATTATGAGTCAATTAAACAATCCTTTTATTTTCACAGAAACACTTCTCACAGAAAGACTTAATGAATTAACACTACACAATTCTTAGTGTCCTCACCTCCTGCTGATATTAAAAGTACTTTAAAATTATCTACTTTCATATTTACACATGAAAAACCTCTTTTGCAGGTACAGGTATGATTACAACACACAAATTTCTGGTTTTGCATATGCAAGTATGATGAGAGCAAACACCAGCACTTACACACAAGAGCCTCTGAAAATTAGCTTAGGTACTTGGATTTTTGTTATCATACACATTGGCAAATCAGACCAAGGCTTGTCGTTCTATCAATTTCATAATTAATGTATACAGTATTACTAATGTGAGTTATAATTTCTGAAAAGCAGATTTTTCAGTGGGATTTTTGCAGTAACTAGTGATCAATGCTAATTGTAACTCTTGTCTCTGCTTCACAGTAGAACTGTATTTCATTTTGGTAGGACACTTCATAGGCAAAAAAAATAAAGCTTTGCAGACATCTACATTTATCATTACTAAAAATAAAATACATACACTAACAAAGATATTTAATGATCAACACTTGCTAAGAATCATACTGTTACAGAAAGTGCTTCAGCAGGGCTCAAACGTGTCTTCTTCTGAAATTTTTGAAGTTATCTTCCTTTGAAAGTATTTCAGACACATTTGTTCTGGAAGAAGTATTGATAATACTAAACAACAAACTTTCTACCAAGTTCACATAACTGAGTCTTTAGATCATGTACCTTCCATATGATATGAGTCACTGAATTTTTGGATGATGTAAGTGCAATCAGAGCATGTTTAATTTAATTTTGGTTTGTTAGAACTACAAAAGAAGAAGGAAGAAACAGCAATTTGCAAGGAGATGGAAAACAAGGCAATATAAATAGAGAAAATAGTTACACTTAATGAGATTTGTTTTCATTGGAACTGTTGCTGGGTTTCATTTTCAAACTACAGAGTTATCTACTTTCATTTGATTAGAAACAATGCTATGCAATCTGAGCTGCTTTGATTCTCTCACCAAATAAAAGAACAAGTGCCTTCACACTTAAAGAGGGAAAACATTCAATTTAAGGAAGTGAAAGAACAAAGAAAAAACCTAGTTACTTTAAATACAAACATGAAGACAATTACATCACAGATAGTAAATCACAGTCTGACAAGGATACTGGTGGAGAAATTCTGTTCTAACACAACCCACAAGAATTTACTAAAATTCACAGATTACTTTGGAAGAACATATTGTGGGTTTTTAAAATAATAAAACTCCCTATCTCAATACACTTTTTCTCTTTTTAGTAGTTGCTTCTAAACTTTCCCTTTATTGTAGTTTCCTATCATCATCCTTCAGTCTTCCAATGACTAATGACTTTTCCATGTCTCCCTGTGCTGCAGCAGTCCTTGCCACCTTTTTTCCTTCAAACTGTTAAATGTAATTAAGTAATTTAAATTATCAAAGCAATTATTCCCAAATGGAATATAGGTTGACATTTGCTGCTTCTACACCATGTGTCTTTCTGTCTTGCATTCTCAAAAGCTTATTCTTTTCTCCAGATGAAAACTCATTTAAATAAGATTTTGCTTTCCCTAGAAGCCTTGCCTTGCTTGTACTTCTGTGTTCTCAGATCACCACAGGTGCAGCACTACTGTTATGGATATGCTTGTACCCATATGTTCAACCATGTTATTACATCCTTAAATGTGCATTCCTTCACCACCGAATCACCTGTGTCTTAGGCAAACCTTCACCTCCCATTCAAAAGCCATACAGATTCTAAAAGAATAACTGCAGTTATATGCTTTAAACATCTCTGTAAGCAATGACACAGCCTAAAGCCCCCCTAGAGAGTGAACCCGAATGCCAAACTGCGCAGACAGCATGGCCCACAGGACTCCACCATTCAACACAAGTGCTCATTCAGCCTGAAGGAGGGACTCAATCCTCTGAAAAGGTTGCCAAGCTACACCATTACCTCAGAGATGGAAGGAAATAAAATTTAAGAACTTAGCAAGGATTTCAGAACAGTGTTCAAAACACCAAAGTTACAGTTGAAATTTCCCATGTGAAGGCTACAAATTGTGAATTAAAACTGTATCAAGTTATGACAGGTTCAGCCTTGGAGGATAAATGTGCAGCTACAGGCTATGGAAGCAGAGTCTCTGGGAGCAGTCTCTAGCAATCACTGTGGCCACAAATTTGGACCGTATCGAATGGAATCTGATGACAATTCCATACAAGCTGTATCCAAGGATCTGTATCTCAAGCATACCACTTCTCCCTGGGATTGCACGGTATGTGGCACTGTTACTGACTCTGCACTTCTAGTATATCTGACTTCCCTCCCAAAAAGCAGGGGAATCCCTTTGTGAAGGAGAATGGAGGACAACTAGGGGGAAAAAAGTTGTTTCCACAAATATGTTTCTAGTAGCAATGATCTGCAATTATGACAGTATGTACATATAAATTATCTAAGCTGTCTAGGGGTAGTTAATATTTTTACTAGACAAAACAAAATATTCAGTAGTTGCTTTAGTTCAGGCTTAAATAAGACCTTATACCCTAGAAAGTCCAGCTGTTACTTCACTTAAGTCATTTGTCTACTACGTGACATTACTTCTTCATATGAGCCTTGACTTATTTTATGTTCTCTTATTTGCTGTTTCCAACTGTTGTAGATTATCAGAGATCCTATGTGTGGTTACTTTTTATGCACTAAAAGATAAGTTGTTACTTCATCTTTTACCAGCCTTCGAATACATTATTTTTTACTTGAACGCTTCAAGATCTTTGCTAACAAAGTTAAGTCTACTGTCAGTGGTAACATGTTAATTCAAATATATGTATTAACAGGATTCCCAGGCCCTAATAACCATTACTTCCTGCATTCATAATGAAAACAGTGTGAGAGGGCTATGTTCTCACACATCAAACAAAACTTCAGGACAGCCCAGTTAAATGATTTGCCAACATACTATTTGATACAGCACTAGCACTTTTCTGAGTCTTTCTCAATTATGCACAAAGCTGTCTAGGACACACCAGGTTAAATGCTCATCAGCACTGCTAAATCGTTTGATTTAAATGATTTGTTCTATGTTTTGAGATAATTTTGGCAATCTTAAAATAAGAGGTTGAATGATGCAAAGTATTTTTTTAAACAGTTTGCCAAACCTTAATGTGTTTCTTTACAACATATGGTATAGTCATTGTTTAAAGGCAGGTTCTCAGCAGTGCACATCTTTCACTACAGGGATCGAAACTGGGGACCCATCTGCTCAGATCTATTAAATTCTCAATACAGTTTCAAGCATTTGCTGAATCGATGACACTTTCAAATATGGCAGGATTTTTATAACATAGGTGAATAACAGGAACATGGTTTCACTTGAAACAAAAATATCTTAAATTGTTGTCAGAAAAAGAAGAAAGGGAATAAACAGCTGCAGTACTGAATCATGTTAAACACAACACCAGGGCTGTGTGATACAAGCTCCAAGTTATAAAACTTTCTTTTCTCCTTTAAACTAAGGAATGTGCAAATGGTAATACACTGGCTCAACAAAAAGCACTTTATAGCACAACCAAAAACGTGGAGGTGATCTCTTTTATTAGGGCAACTGAAAATATAAAGAAGTAGTCTTTGAGAAATTCTATTTTAATTCGTTTTATCAGAGCTTGTGAGCAGTAAAAAGGAAAATCAAAGGGTTCCCTGTGTGGTTCCTTGCAGTGAAATAATCAGCTTTGAAGTTATTCTTTGGATAACACAAGACACTGGGTTAAGTCAGGGGCACCTCCTCAGGATTTACTCCCATTTGACACAGCACTGCCAAACATATGTAAATTTTATACCAAACTAAATGTGAAAACATTTATTATACTAAAAGCCTCTATGAACACTATGCTTTTCCCCTAAACAACCACACAGCTGAGAAAAAGACAGAAGAAAACACAGGAGAGTAAAATCAAGGAAAGTCTAGGGGGAGAAATGTAAAATGAAAGAAAAACTGAACCACTGATTCAAATATTCTTACACTGGCCCCTCCCCTGCTGGAGTAATATATCACAGTTCACCAAGTCATCAGTTATGACAACTTAGACAACAAGGGATCTGTACCTATACACAGAATAAATGAAATCAGACTTGTTGTCAATCTGATAGCCATCAAATTTTGACAGCTATTCATGTTCATTTAAAGAAGCACATCACTATTAATGATAATTCAAATGCCCACTGTAACAGAAAATTTGTTAATTTCTTACCTTATGTTTTTTCTGTTAATTCACTAATTTTATTTTCTAACACAAAGAAAAAGAAAAGTAAAAAGAGAACAGATAAGAGAAAGAAACAGAAAAACAAAACAAAACAAAACAAGATATACAGTAAAATGAGAAAAAAATAAAAATCTCATAGCAGCAGTATTTTGAGTACAGGATTCCAAACATACATACAAGCTCAGGCTTTTCTACAGAATTTTTAAACTGAACATATTCTATCTTGTCCCACAGCTTTCCATACCATCTTACAACAAAAACCTGCATATACTGGAATAGCATGTTGATAAAAGCTAAGGCCTGGCCTAAACTCACTCATCCAAGTAAGATAAAATACCCATTCAAAGTAGAACAATTACTTTTAAAAAGTTCCAAAAGTCTAAATTATCTCCGCATGGATATTTTTATTCTCAAATAAAATAATCCAAGAGTGACTGTAACAGGAAAAACCTCAGAAATTGTTTAAATAAAGTTCATAATTTGTCTCCTGTACACAATCTTGAATCATAGAATGGCTTGGTTTGGAAGGGACCTTAAAGCTCATCTCATTCCAACTCCCATGCCATGGGCTGGGATACCTCCCACTGACACCACATATTTTTGTTCATTGTTCATTTGAGGGCACAAAACATTTGCAAAAGGCGTGAATTTTTGATGCTGGTACAGTCATTACAGTTTCCTCATGGTACTTCCACACAATCTCATTATTAGCAAACTGTAGCTTTTGCTTGATGTATATTTAGTATAAGGTGACTATTTTATCATCAAAGTATGCTTACTGGATGATTATATTAAACTAATTGAAAAATTCTGTTTCTTGATAGCAAATATGATAGGAAAAATATATTGAAAGTTATTATTTACATTTACGTTTTTAATAATACTTTGCCACTGGCATATGATATAGCAGTTAAAATATGCTGTGGCTTTCCAGCAAAGTCGTTTCAGACAAAACAGCACAAAATCCCTCAAAATAATCAAGGTGAATATTAAATGATAAGTAGGAATAATACCATGCCAAAATGAAGACAAGCACAAGAGGAAGTCAGTAAAGAAAAAAATCTAGGTGTCAAATCCTATTTGTGGAATCTGTGGAAACCTCATCAAAGTGAACAAGATTTGTATCAAAGGCAGTTTTTGTGATGTCCAAGTGAAACTGAGTAAATGTGCTTGGAAATCTATATCTCAACAAGACTAGATAGCTCCATGTGGGGCTGTAAAAAAACAACAATTGACAGCAATTTAGGCTTCAAATCAGGTACTGCAGCTGCCATTTCAGAGCTTCAGATGCAGAACAGGATGACCAGAGGATGTCTCTGAAAGGCAGAGAAATTCAGAACGGAACACAGGCTCTCAGTTTGGAATGCTGTCTCTGGATAACAAAGAAAAAACCATAAAAAATGCTGCAGAAAAAATACAGCAGTAAGTATTGCAACTAATCTAGTGCAATAACTTTTCATGCATTTTGATAGTGGATGGGAGTATCAAGATGGGTCGGATCACTGAAGAATCCTTTTGTACAATAAAGATCACACCACAGTAGTAAGAAATTTAGGATACTTTCAGTCCTCAACCACAGACCCTTCATATTTCGCAACATTCTGCTTGTTGAGTGAAGATTTTAATGAAAACAGTATTTCAGAACTTCCTTCCTTTGTGAATATATGTCCTCACCTTAACCTTATTTTAACATTGTTTTTGTGTGGGCGTTTATTGTATTGCAGAGTATGGCAAATCTGATAAGAGAAAAGCAACAACTGAGCTGAGTCTTATTGTATCAGAATGGCTGAAATAATTACATATCCTGGAAAACCTGGGAACTTCTGATCCTACATTCAGACACAGAATGGATACACAGTTTTTGATTACAGAAAATACTCCTGTAGTCCAATACAAAGCTAAAGTGCAGTTGTATTCTCTGATGAACAATCAACATGGCTCATTTCCTGGGCTTTGGGAGAAAAACTGTTTCTTGCACAAGCCAGTGAACTGAGAATAATGGGAATGATATGCTTGATGACAGCAGCAACATAGAATCTAAAAAATACCTCAGAAGACTGCACTTTTGAATTAAAGTATGAATGTCATAGGGAGAGCACACAGGATGTTTGATCCCAAAAGGTTTCTTTCTTTCAGTACCCTATAAGCTACAGCTGTAGCTGTCACAACCACCCATTACTTGGATAGTTAATTCTCCCCATTCTAACTTGTTTCTCTAAAGATCCCAATAGTTATTAAAAGACAACAAAACCTAGTAATTTATGTTCTAGTTTCCAAAGAAAACAAAATTATTTTCTTTATCTAAGTTTTATTTTATTATAGCTTCTTCTCATGCCTTGTGATGCAAAAAAAAAAGTGTAACTGACAGAGCTTGTTACTTCGTGGGACATAATTTTTTAGATGTAATGGAAATATTATTTCCACTTCTTGGTGTATCTTTTTGAAAAGAGAATTTCTTCTGCTGTCACCATAAAACCAATTATTTAACTGAGAAATGATACATGCTGATTCTAACTGAGTGTATTGGTATCACTCCTGAAGATCAAAAGTGGTTGACTGCTGCAGAATGGTGGCCTTCACACAACGGGACAGTATGACAACAAATCCATATTCTTGGAGAGTGTATTCAATCCCTAACACCTCACCAGCCTCAGGTACAATAACACCTGTCCAATTACTTTGAATTTATTAAGCACATTCATACTGCTAGCTGGATTCCCATGTATACCTAGGGGGAAACCAAAGAAGATTGGACAACTGAGTGTGAGCACAGCTCCTGGCAGCATGCACCATAGATATTGTTCACTCTGAAAAAATAATTCAAACTTACAACATATACAGTTGTCTGTAGGGACTTACAGCCCTTACAGAGTTCTTACAATGACCAATCATATTGACACATATTTTCTTTAGCATTTACATTTTACAAAGTAATACTACCACCAAGGGATTACAGTTTAAGATATACCCTTTACAGGCTATCCTCTTCAAAATTATTCCTAGTATACTTTCCTGT
Organism: Picathartes gymnocephalus; assembly: GCA_013390045.1. Taxonomy (NCBI): domain Eukaryota; kingdom Metazoa; phylum Chordata; class Aves; order Passeriformes; family Picathartidae; genus Picathartes; species Picathartes gymnocephalus. The sequence continues at coordinate 468,625 of WEKY01037238.1, read as the reverse complement.
GCTTCTGGTAACTGTCAAAAATTGGCTTCATATCAAATGGAATACTGGTCTGATTTAATACAGCATTTCCTGTTTGAATATTTAACTAATTCCATTATTTTCTCCAGGGCTTGAGTTTTCACTGGGAAAGCATATTGCAAGAGTCTCCAGTGAAGGCTGTTTTGGTGCTCATTTCCTGAGTCTGATCTTGACTTCTGACAGAATTAACCACTTAGTTTAGAGAGCTGCGAACTCTTAAAGTGGTCAAAAGATCTGTCTTCACGACTATTTGTTTCACAACCCTCACAGTAGAATTTAGTTGGAATCATTTGAAAGCTTGTTCCACAAAAGCAAGGACTCCAAATTTCCAAACTGTCACCAACTGGAATTTCTGATAAATGTTTCTGCATGTAAAAATGAACACTCTGTATGTATATATGAAAGGAAAAAGGACTTGGACAACAAACAATGCATTTAGCTCTATTGAAAACAGCAAGGCTCCTTAGGATTCAGCTCATTAATTTTCCCAGAGAGATATGCAATTGAAATTCAGTGAGAGTTAAACACTTGACTCCCCTAGGATCTTAAAATCCCAGATGAAGTGATATTTAACTAATTCCCACACAAGCAGAAATCAGTCATTTGGCAGAACGATGCAATCCGATTGTTGGTCACCAGAATAGATTCGGTCCCCGGCACAGCATTTAATGACGTCATTAGAGAGCTCCCATGCCCCGTCCCTGGGCACACGGGAGCTCAGAGCCATCTCCTGGTGTGGGGTTTGAGGGCAGGGGTGCATTTGGAGGAGCCTCTCATTACCTGCAGCAAGTTCAGCTTCCCACAAGCACCTTTTGTTTCTCAGAAGCTTGGACATTCTACATATTAGAAACAATATATTCTTTGGGTGTGACCATCCTCACATATCCTATAAAATCAACGGATATAAGATCCCTCCCTCTGACTTGTATGAAACAAAATTAGACTTGTATGGAAAGATTTACTTTTGAATAGCAGGAGTTTTTCTCCCCTTTCCCTGTCTCATTCTTGGTGTTCTGGCTTTGCTGCCAGAAATTTCTAAACTGGTGAGCTCACTCTCCCCCTCCTCCTTCCTCTCCTCCTTTCTCCCCTTGCCCTGCCCGTCGGAGGCTTTCAATGGGCTCCTGCAGTCACTCGGGCGGACAGCATTCCGTTGCCAGGCAACTCCCTGAAAAGAAGCACATGCTGCTGCGGCGCAGACAGAGCGTGCCCGTCTGCTCCAGTGATGCTGTGGCCTAATTTCTACCTCTCTTGTGCGGGATACAAAAGGGAACATCTCCAGAGTTGAGGGTTAGGGAGTACTGAATTATCTGCACTTTTTTTTGTTGTTTGTTTTTCCTCGCTCTCCTGATCGGGTGCATCCCCTTCCATCTGAGGGCCCCCAGAAGTCATGCATGTCTAATCTGCATGCATGCGTTTGGGACTGCTCCCTGGGCTTGCAGAATACTGACAACTTTCTGTTAGCTTTTGGCTGAGTTAATAGTATTTATGGAGATCTGTTAAGCTTCCCTGTTGCTCTCCCACAAGGGTAGTTTTACATGTAAATTCTCAAGGCCATTCATCTTTTCCTACCTGACTCTTTTTTCCCCGGTTGTTTGGGTTTTTTTAAAGGTCTCTTTAGGGAATGCAAGTATAGCCTTTCTTATTTTCCCTCCTTTCACCATGCTTTCCTGGGAACAAAGAACAGCAAACTAAGAAATTCCTTTGGTTTTTCCAAAGCCTGAAGGAAGATCACTGCTTTATCCATGGATTTACTTTAGGACTGCCTAATCTTCTCAAAAGGCAGGCCCATACGTATTCAGATTTTGTGGTTTGAACTCAGCCCTGCAATCACAATCCTCCACTGTCTGTTACAGACAGTATTATCATCACATAAAAAACAGTAGTCAGATAAGAGCAAGTTTCCTTACACCTACTGCTAGCTTCCTTAAATTTCCTATTAGCATGTTTTTCATAGGAAGATTGTTTATGCTAGTTGCCTTTTGTCAGTTGTGGTACCAATTCAGGAGCTCACTCAACCTGCAAGCAAACCTGAACCTCAGAGAGAAGCTGCACTGTATTCAGCCTGACAGAGTTTAATATTGCTCTGGTGCTCTGGGTATTCCACCAATCCTCCCCTCACTTCTGGATCAAGTCTGAAGTCCCAGTTCTAATTTACAAGTCCCTAATTTGGTTAGTGCACATCTACTTTAAGGGCAGCCAAGAACCCTCATCCACTGATCCCTGGAGTCAGCACTCTACTACAGATTTCTTCCAGCATAGCTATGTCAACAAAACTGTGACAAACTATAACCTCCAGCTGCCACTGCTTCACCAGTAAGTGTCTGGTTCACCCTCCTTTATGCCACCAGGGCAGCACATTTGTCAGCTCAGTTTGTGCCTTCAGAAGCGTCCTGGAATTAAACAGGCAAAACCCAGTGGTATGGGAAAACATGTAAATCGCAGATACCCTGTAACACGTAAGGCCAGGGTCACTGTCACTGAGCACATTATAAGAAAGGCCTGTAAGACACAGAGATCCAAAAGCTGTGTAGAAGAAAGGTTCCAGCCCAAATGTTTCAATTTTTACCAATGGCACAGTACTTAGGTGGTAGCAGACACTTCTCATTCCAGTGTACTTAACACGTGTAGTGCTGTGGATAAGACTCTGCCTATTTTTTTCTTATCTTTGCTTATCTCCTACACAAAAAAATCAGAACTGTTCAACTGTGTGGCAGCAACAGTAAATTCAAATGCACTGGCAAAGTCTCATCTTTTTGGAGTAGAAGAGTCCTTTCTTCAGTCCCTGACTGTTACACACTAGGAAATCACCACATTATTTACAAAACATTTTGAGACCATCTGGAAAGAAAGGTGCTAAATACAGGCACAACAATAGTTAGCACTTGCATGAGTCACACATACACAGCTTTCAGTATTACACAACTCCTCAAACATCCCTCTTCCCCAAACGCTCTCTATAAGATGAAACACGTGGGACTTGTCTCCCTCAAAAACACAACACCGCTAAAGAAACAACAAAGTGACTTAATATTACATTAAAAATTCACATTCAATTTTAAGTCAATCTGAAAGGGAACAAAAGGCCCCAGAACTGCTTCTGGCTACGGCAAAACTAATGAAAATATAATAAAAATAATTAGGTGATCCCTTGCCAAACAGGTAATGAACTAAAGAATAAAACCACAAGCCAATCTGCCATACAGACACCAACTTCTTACTTATTGTCCAGAGGCACTCCATGTGTTTTTCTATGTATTTTTGGATCCTGCATCAATTCAAGATGATACTACAGTTTGGCCCATGGCCAGAAACTGGCAAGTGAAATAATGTTCCAGTACATGCACTGTGAACACACAGCTGGCTTCAAAGGGAAATGGACTAATCCTACTTCATTTCCCTTCTTCAGTATGTGTTTAAAGAGCTTTGGTGCGCTGAAGGAAATCGACCAGAATTCATTAGTTCCCTTCTGATTCAGCTCATTGCTGCTGGAAAGGGAAACAAGTCGGAATTGCAGGATCCTACTCAATTTCCTTTTGGAGCAGACTTTAAGGCAATTCTGCTCTCAGCTGTACACACACAGATCTTCACTAATGATGCATAAGTTCAAATGCAATACCTCTCCAAGCTGCCTAAACATATGAAGACTATGAAGGGAAGAAGAAAAATTAAATATTATATTGGAGTTTGTACCATGGAGAACTTTTGTCTGAGAATATTCCTGAGAAAGAAACTCAGAAAATTGGGAGAACTTCTAGAAAGAGACACAGGAGTAAGGAGAGATAGAAAAACCCAGCTGAGACTAGGAAAAGAGCACAATCAAGGAAAAAAAAATAATAACTTTGTAAATATATCATATACATTTTCTGCTATCCAGTGAAAATTACAGCAAATTAAAACACTGACTCTAATAGCTACAAATCCTAGGGATGATTTTGATCCTGTTTGGAGGTGGTTTTGGAAATGGAGACATGGAGATAAATCATTTGCTCTGGACAGAAAGCTTTTCTTCCTACTCATCATCAGATCTCTCAAGTTCATGTTGTATTTTATGAGCCTTCTTAAGGTTCTGCAAAGCAATAGGATTTCAATTTTTCCAGGCTATACCCTGTTCAGTTTAAGGCCACTGCTTTTGAGACCATATGCCAGAACCAACACTCTTCCAAAGCAAACCTACAATTAACCACCAAAGTAGAAAGTGGCTTATGACAAACAAAGCAGAACAGAAGAAAGCTACAGGGTTCATGATGGGACCATGGCTTCACTTGAGTCAAATAAGCACAACATGTAAAAATCACTTTTTGTAACTGCAGTGAAGACAAAGAAGTATGATTGCTGTAATGAACTGTCTCTTAATCTTGAACAGTGATACTTTAAATAGTGAGCAGCCTTATGAATTTGGCTTCCCCACTAATTACAAATCCATTAGCTTGAAGCAGTATACTGCAAAGAAAATGGGTCCTGGAGTTGAAATCGGCCAAAAAGCCTATAAATTATCAACACTGTCTCTCAGATGGGTGACTCCAAACTCCTCAGGTTTTAGCAGCTTTTATTGTCTTAAGTTCTAGGGGTGTTTGGGGAGCTCTATGTGACAAATTAAAAATTTGATTCCTTACCAGTTAGCTGCAGAAATCCAGTACAGACACAATTTATATCCTGTGCTAATAGTTTCTCAGCGCAGGAAAATGAAGGACAATTAGAGAGCAAGTAATGGCTCAGTAATTTCGTAGAACACTGTACCACCTACAGAGACAGTTAAAATGAGATCATTTTCCTTTGTGATTCTATGTCAACCTCAGTTTGCAGCTTTAACTTTTATCATTAGACCACAATTTAAGATGTTATTCAGCCCACTCTAGAATATGCTATATGACATTTATAATTTACAATGGCTGACAGCTTCATATAGACCCACTGGGACAGACACAGCAATAACAGACAATCTGTTCTCTTTGCATGTATAACTTATTTTCTCACTCCAAAGGTTGAATGTCCCATTCCTCTTTAGTTGTAGTGAATAGACATTGTACAGGAAGAAAACAGTCACCACTTGTGCATATCATCACAAGCAAATACCTGAAACAAAGACATTTCACAGCTCAAACATTCAAAGTCAAAACGAATTTATTAGGCATTTTCCTCATTTTTATAGTTTAATGTGCTTTAAAGTACACGACAATAGATCATACAAAGGCAATTCTACCTCAATCAGTTCAGCCTGTATATTTTTTAATCCTTTCTTGTTTGCCACATTTATGTCTCTGCTATTATTATTCTTGTTTGCTAAACTGATTACACAAAAGGTTTCCTTTTGTATTGCCTTTGCAAAACCAGCATTCTTCTTCTTCCTACCTGCCCAGTTTTCCTGTCTCTCATAAAGAACCATTTGCTTTTGTTCCTTCCTTGCACACATATGACTTAAAGTTCATTTAGTATCATCTCAGAATTCAAATTTCCCTCCAAACTGAGGAAGTTGTTCTGGAAAAAACTATACTGTAAATTTAACTAAGCCCTTAACAGAGATGAGAATTTTGTTTTCACTGTCAGAAAGATTTCAGCTTGCAAAACACATTTCAACAAAACCTTCCCTTGATTCCTAATGTAAAGAGCCATGGGTTCCTTTCGTGAAAATAAAATTGAAGGGCAGAATGAGAAATGTAGTTCAATAACCTACTCAACCACAGAGAAAGAGTTACGATTTACAAATTGGAGTTAGTGTACGCAAGGAGAATTGGGCTCTTGGAGACATAACAGGAAAAGAAAATTTCCTTCGATTTATATCCGAGATGTCTCTTAGACTTCATATGGGAGGCAGTGAAATACTGAGGGAGAGAGATTAAATCCAGTGGCAAGAGGTAGAATACAGTGACAGAGGAACACCTGCCCCTACTGCCGTTCCCTGACAGTTACGAAATGACCATGTGTGTCTGCATACAGGATTTAATATACTGAGGAGACTGGCCCCGGCTGTCCAGTGGATGAAAGAAGGGAAAGGAAAGCAATCAGGGAGCCAGGAAGTACCCAGTCTTCCCACTGTGCACTGCACAGAGTGCAAAAGCTTGTTCAGACCACCCTGGCCACTGCATGTTGTTTGAGCAACTCATCCTTCTACTTATCCACAATTAGGAAGGAAGGAACAGAGATTGTGGATACCACACGGCCTTACAGTGACCTTGGTAATAGGTTCTCTGGAAATACATGATAGTTACTTCAACTTACAGTATATCCCCTGCGGTCATCAACCGTACATCCTAGGGCCAATACCTTTTTTTAGACATCACAAACTGAAAAGAGCTAGATGATTCCATGATAAGAGATTTGCTATCTACAAACTTATTCTCACTAAGAAGCTTAACCTATGACTTGTCAGCATTATCCTATCCCTTGATTCTTCAAATATAAAATATCACAAACCACTAGCAACATTTCCTTTAAACAACAGTCTCCTAAGCATGAGGTTCAGAATTTTGACATTTCTAAAAAACCCATATATTTCTCAATTAATTGTCAAATGCATGCTTTAGTAATTGTGCCCAAACCAAGAAAAATGAGTCTTTTTAACAGAAAGTCTAGTAACTAAACTCTAAAGGATAAAAAAAAGTATTAAAATCTTCCTCTTCTCTTCAACCTTGGATTAAGCAGGTTTCTATTTACCAGGGATTTAGGAAGACTCCAAATAGAATGCAGCCTATTGTTATGCATTAAAAAAGTGAACTTTCTGTATGAGAATATCCTCACTTGCTTCACTGTACCGTTCAAAATATGTGATGTGTATCTACTGAGAAATGCGGAGAAATCAACCCACCACACCTATTAGAAAATGCTGTGTTAGACACTAACCAGTCCAGCTGGCTTCTTTGCTTTCTCAATAGCCTTTGTAGCTTCCTTGAGTTGTTTTCTAAGGTCTTCCTTTGGCTTGTCATGTTTACAGCACTAGGAGAGGAAGAAACAAAGCAGTTCTGAAGCTTGTTAAGAAGTACTTCATGTGCTATTAACAGTGACCTTCCCACTCCCAATTCTATTTGTTCTTCTTCCTCTACAAAGTGGGTCAAATCTTTCAATTTAAAATCTGAGCACTCTTCAACAGTCAGGTCTCTGAGAAAAGCATTCAAAACTAAGTCCTGAGATGTCCTGACCTCCTCGAAAGCTTAGAGCCGAATTCTAAGAAAGCAACAAAGAGTCACTCCTTAGCACGTTGAAATCTACTAATGTATTAGTAGATTTGTACAACACAACTCTGAGCACTTTCACACCGAGTACAGAAAGTGCTAATCACAATAGTGCCAGTCTCCAATTGCAGAAAACCCAAGGGCACATCTCCTCAGGATGATTCACACTACAGACAAACGTGCCTTTGCAAACAGCTGTGCCCTACAGACCACTGTCCACTGGCTCTTCCTCAGCTCTTCATCAGGCTCACTTCAGAGGAAGCAAAGCCTTACCAGAGGAAATCACTAACCCTTATCTCTGCTGTATGTTCACCTGAGCATTTCTCACTGTGTTTCAAGGAAGGTCACCAGGTAAACAAACACAAGAGCTTGGTGTGACCTTCTCTGGAATGGACAGTGGTGCCTTACAGGAGCAGTTCAGTCTGAGAGTGTGGCTTCACACTGAACTTAGGTGTAAATGCAGGTCACCACAGAAGCTGACCTGTCAGACAGATCTGGAACAGCCAGTCTCTCCCAGCACAGTGGCAGAAAAGACTTTTCCCTAGCTCACTGTTAGGCATGCAGGAGGGGAAATTGGTAGATCCTCAGATTCTTCATCCACATGATCTTCTGGGGTTTTTTTCTGTATATTGATCCTTCAAGTGATAAAGGTTTGTACCCAGTTCTTGAATCTCATGCTCAGTTTTCCTAACTCTTCCTCCCCCAGGAAGGCAGCTGAAGTGTCTGTCTTAAGTTGACAGCCAAAAAAAGAAGCATGCCAGTCTTTGTTTACTGAATTACTACAACAAAGGAAAAACCACTGCAAACCTGGATAACTGACACAGCAAATTGAAAGGTGGACATTTTAAGTATATTTCACTAAGTGTAACTTAGTACCTTTCATATATTTTTTTCCAGTTAGATGGGTTACAGATCATGAAATCTGGAATGTAACTACAAAAATTTGAAAATCTAACAGACAGACCTTGACAGTCACATAGTCAAATCATACACAGCAGTCAAGGAAAATTAACAGGAGTATCCAGTAGAAAGAGCAATCTATCAAATCATACACAGCAGTCAAGGAAAATTAACAGGAGTATTAACAGGAGTATCCAGTAGAAAGAGCAATCTATCAAGACCTGAGAAACAGCATCTCCAGAAAAAAGCAACCACCACTGCTGTCAGGTAATGTATTTAGTCATTCTGAATGAAGGACAGTTAAAATAAAAACCTGTTACTATGTAGATATGCATTTTCATTCGTTAAAAGGAGATGGGAGATGCTAGGTTAATCACTATTTTTCTGTTTCTCTGGTACCAGCTGTTAACCATACAATCATAATTTTAGGTCTTTAAAACCAGCAAAATGGAGAGGGGAAAGGCCCGCAGTAGCACTACAGAACTACACCAGCAGTTCTGCATGCATTCCCCACAATCTTGAACACCATAAAGTTTACAAGAATCTGCAAGTTTTGATCAACAGACAAGAGGAGAGAGGAGGCACAGCAATGAAGGGTAGCTGCAGTCTGAGTAGAGTGCAGGTCATACTGGTGTCCCCAGCACGGTACAAGGCTGCAAGTCTGCATGTAGGCTGCATATCTTCTAATCACACTAGCTGAAAATTGGGATCATAGTCTTCTTACTATCTCTAGAAGAAAATAAAACTCCACATATTTCCAGATCTCAAGACTGCATCACATAAACCCCTGACATATTAGGTTTGCAAAGTGAGGTGTTCAGAATGCAGGCCCAGATCTTATGGAGATGTGAGGAACTTGGCACTCTGTAATCCCACTGTCTGAAAATTAGAGGAACTTGAATTTCTAGGTATTTAGACCATTCTGAAACTCTCATTTCGATTCTGGAGAAACTAAGCAACTTCAATCCCAAAAGCTACATTTATCAAACTGTTCTGACCATATTTAAGATTTATCCTATTTCTTACTGACATGTGGGAGCCATCCATAAAGAACCACCAGTACAGACATTTGAATGATAAAAGCTTGTTTTCATTTTTTTCTCCAAAATGAAAATTACCATCCTTCCTTTGTCCAAAATTCATGAGACTTCTATAAGCTGAGAACAAATATAAGCAAATAAAAAAATCTCCCCAAATGAAATGTCAGCAATTAAAAGAAATGTAGAAGAGTATGACCTTTAAAATTATTCAGAATTATTCAGAGTATATAATTTATATAATATATAATAGATACTCAGAATTTGCTGAATATCTTTGTCAAAATCTTTGTCAAAATAAAATTTGATGTTTATTATGGTGGTGAATGCAAAGGCTGAAGTCATACCTAATTCAAATCATAGCACTCTAGTGACTGAAATTATCTCAGCTTACAGAGGGAGAGGTCTGTGGTGTTTGCCTGGTAGGTATGAGAGAGAAAACTCTCAGTTCAAAAAGTTGAACTCTAATGACAGAGTGTGCAGAATGACCCATATTACCTTCTGGCTAAGTACAACTTTTAGAAAGCTTTAGCAGTTTATCATCACTATATGGTAATGATGACTTTTCTCAGACACAAAGAATTATGGTTTTTATCAATGGTTCATGCCAAACCCAAGTCTTAAAAGAAATCAGTCCAAAGCAGGTGCACTGAGCTGTCAGACCTTGAAATTTGTTTTGAAACCAACCACCTGTTAGTGTAATTGTGTAGCTGTTCTTCCTGGCTTATGGGATTTCAGTTCAGCTGTTGTTCTCATGCTAATGCTTATTTCCTCTAGGAATCAGTCTGTCCATTTCCACCAACCTACAAACTTGTGTGCGACTGTCTTCCCAGTCTGAGCCAATGGATACATGCAGAATGTGTGATGGAGCACCCTTGACCAATAACACACTTTGTTTACAAAATATTTCACAATTGCTGTAGGAAAATGGCTCAAAAATAGCATTTAACATCCTCTGTGACACATTTAATCATTTAGATGACTCGTCTCTGCTTCTTGTTTGTTTCAGACAGCAACAAAGAGCACTTACATTTAATGGGCAATCTCAAAGATCAGACAGTGCTGGTGCCTGACTCACATCTACTGATAACAGAGCGCTGTTTCTGCTGCTGAAACCAAGTCTGAGTCAGTATTCCCATCAAAACTTTCTGTTTCTAAAGGTTTATAATTTCACCAGAAGTTGACTCTGGGTTAGAGGTTAGCAAGGATATGGAACACTTATCTGACAAAACCTAAGAGAAAAAAAATCCACCTACATGTGAGATAAAAGTGTGAAAATTATCATCAGAAGGACAATGGCTTCAGATGGTCTCTGTAAATGAGAAATGTCATGTAAGAAAGAACAATGTCCTTGTGCTTGAGGGCCCAGCCAGAACTGCAGTCCCTTTATGCTCCACTTTGCTGTTTTCAGCACCCTTTGGACATCAGCCACCCCAGCAAAAGAACTGGACACTTGGGTGAGAACAATAGCTTAGCTGTTCAGGAAAAATCTCCTGTGCCAGCCAGTCCCACCCATCTGGCAGCTCCACACTGCCCTCCAGGGAAGGCCATCACCAAAGTTACCGTGTTTCCCTCAGTTTCCCACTGAGGAAGGGCAGGAGAGAATTCCTTGGGAGTAATCACATAAAGTGAGTAAGAGAAATACAGCTGACATAAACATGAAAATGTATATATTTCATGACATAAAAAAGAGTAAAAAATAAATTATAAAGATCAAATATTCCATGTATTCTTATTCATGCACAGATATCTGCTATCCAAATGCCTTTTTCAAGCGCCACAGAAAGGAAACAATAAAAAATTTATGGATAATAGTTCATAAATATATGCAGCACTGTATGTCCAATGCCCACAGATATTTCATCATGTAAGACATGACTACTGGGTTTATGCATGATATGAAATGTGAGCTGTTTGCAGCTATTTCAAAAACTTTTATGACACAAAAACTGTTGAGAAGATATCTCCTATTTAAATGTATTGCCCATCCCTGGCTGCAGAGCATGTTGTCTTGTGTTTATCAGAAGGAACACTTCCAAAATGCTTTGAGAAACTCAATTGTTATCATTGTCTTAACTTAAAAAGACTACACCTTTGTATAGAGTTCTGTCAAAAGAAATCCTGCTGCTTATCATAAGCACGTACTTCCCCAAAGTTCCTGTTTTTTTAGAAGTTTTATTAATTGCAAATGTTGTTTACTAGAGGAAAACTGTGACTGAAGCTCTAAAACAAAGAGAATAGTAGCAACTTTAATCCTTTCAATAAGCCTTTGTTTCCCATTGACTAAAAACTTCCTAAAGGAAGTAGAGCTGCGAAAATCCAGGAAGGAATTAGATTTGCCAAATTCTGTTTCTACTTGGATCTAGATGCAAAAGCTCTGTTATTAATTGTATAAATGTTTTAGCAAAAAAAGAATGATCAATTACAAAAATACATTTTTGCCAAGGTTGAAATTATTAATAGAAGAGCTTTCCCTATCATAGAAGACACACTATGAACTTCTATAACTTACAAAATAAATAATATATTAATATTTTAGCTACTCCTCCAATTTTTTCAGTGGCATGTTTTTTTCTTTTTTTTATTGAAGGCAAACGTGGATACTGGCCTGACAATCATACAAGAACCTAGATAAGTAAACAAATATGGAAAGGAAAAAATCAAAGGCAACCTCTTAATTAAATTAAGCATGCTTTGCAGCATCCAAAATAGGAGAAATCTCCAAAATCCATTTCCATGACAACAAGTAATTGCACACAGAAAAGTGTGCTTTTGTGGCAATAAAGCTGAATTCCCTGAAGACCTTTCAGAGACACTATCAATTTGTTTTGTATTTTTTTTCCCCACATGCTCTTTTTATCTCTGTACCACTTCATGCTCTCTAGGTTTTAACTTGCCAAACAAGTAGAGACAAGGTAAATATGTTCTGACTTATTCCATAGGGCAGAGGTCCTTTTAATTTCTTCTCCTAAAATAAATTAAAGACAATTCCTATCTCCTTCCCACCAACACAGTGCATATTGCAACTTTTGATTTCCTGGCCAATTGTACACAGGAAGATTAAAAAATATTTGAGCCACCATTTTTGTAATATGCTATGTAAGGACAGGTTACAGAAAGCGCTGGCTACTTTTAGCTTCTTGTGGTTTCAGTGAAAATGTTGTTTAGCATATTTAAGTAAAATCAGCCAAGTATTTTACCAAATGTCAAAGGTTTGGCCAAGCTTAGCTGGACCGCTGAGTTGGAAAGGCTTCAGTTTCAGCAGCCATCAGTCGTGGTTTAACATCACACCCACCTCTGTGTGCTGCTGGCTCCAGCATCCTGACACAGGCTGGGCCTGAGGGCAGCCCAAGCAGCAGCAAATGCCTCTGGATTCCTAACGAGACAAATTTATGCCTCTGCTATGGAAACGCCCACATAATATTTGTAACTTGAAACACAAATAACTAAATCTTAGAATAGCTTTGGTTTAGGATATTACAGGTGCTAACACCTAAATTTCAAGGATATATTGCATATAATTATTCACATTGTCTTAAACCTTTCTCTATGATTTTCCTTCATAACAATAGAGACATGTGGGGTACATTTCCAAAATCACCGTAAAGTGTTTTGATAAGATCAAATTGTAATAGGAGAAAGAAGTGAAGAGAAAAAAAGAGATTTCTGCATTCCACTTTTCATCACAACAGTTGACGACCCCCTCCCTCCCTTGAAGATGGGAAAGCCAATTTTAATTTAAACTACAAACTGTTGACCAGGCCTCAGCTTGGCTTTGCAATTCACTATATGCCTGAGGGATAAATTATTTAGCATTAGCACATGGTATGTCATGTCTTGTTACTTAAGTGGAGGATGGCCTCCATCCAGCTGCACCCCCGGGGCCCTCCGATTGGCTGTGGGTGATGTCATTTCCATGTGCTAATCCTGGGCCAGGCCCCGGGGGCCAGCGCTGGCCGCTCTCCCCAGCCCCTCTGCCTCCCGCCCGGACCCGGCCCCGGCTCTGCTCGCACTTATCGCGCCCACGTTCACCGCAGGTACTGCCCCCGTCGCACGAGTGTCAGTACCAGCGCAGTGAAACAGAAGGTGCGGCAGATGAGCTGCCTCGCCTGCACGTGGTGTTTTGTGTTCTGCACAGAGGAATTGTTATCAATTTTGTGAGATGGAGATGGGAAATAAAATTTTGCTGCAGACCCAGGCTAAGTGGAGAATTTTGAGGGGTTTATTTAACCAAATACTAAATTATTCTTAATTTATTTTTCTATATTTCTATTTTCGATGTATTACAAATTTTTGCTCAAAAAACCTTGTTTCTGCACTGCAAGACAAAGAGATTCTGGACAAATGACCCCAGAGCATGAACTCTGCAAAATGCTTCTTCTGGAAGTTTGGCAATGGAATAATTAGCCACAGTGCCCTTTAAAAGGCCATATTCTGTTTTCAGTTAACACTCTCATTATATTAAAAGGGGTTTTTCTTCAGAACCACCTTCAGGTTATTTTCCCCAGAGGAAATACTCATTCTAGTCACCATTGGAAGGCTCCCAGCACAGAAATAAGGGTTACAGGGCTGGTTTCTTTTGATTGAATTTCACAGCAAAGTCGGTGAAATGCCAAGAATTACAGAGCACTGCGTCCTGCAGATGGTACCGTCTGCTCCGTGGTGAGGCACAAGATTTGCATCTGTCTGTTAGTTCAGGTTCAGGTTGAGCAGTGGTTCTATGTGACAGGTAACAAGAGACACAACTGACACTGAGAGAAATCCACGTGCTTTGTTACTGTTACACTAGCATTTAAGCAGAGTACACAATACTCCACCATCAGAACTTCGTTTCTTGTGGTGAGGAATGAAAACTGACAGTGATTTGCCTTCTCTGTCACTGAATCTTAATTCTTTGCAACAGTGCATAAGAAAGGATTTTGTGAAAGCTGTGCGGTCTCATGGTGAAGTGATAATTCTCTGAGACAAAGGCAGAAGGGGAACTTTGCCAGGGGATTCCCACGAGAAGAGATGTTGAACCAGTGCAGTACAAAGTGCTGCAAAATAAACAACTGTAGGACAGGAAATGAAGAACTCTAATCGATACCACAAAAGGGATTAGTTAGTCAAATGTGAAAATTCAAAACTAGAATTTAAATCAGGACCGCTAACTCTTTCTCACCCTGCACAAAATAAACAATCTATGAATCTATAGATTCACCAGCTGCATGCAGCTTTGATTTCTGTCATTTCAAAGCTGGCACCTGCAGCCAGCCCTGGCTCAGAATCGTAGCATTGCTTCAAGCACCCAGCTGGAGGGAAACACCTGCATTTGAACTATTGCTCATCCTCTCAAAACTACCAGACCTACTTGTAGCTAACTAATAAACAGCTAATTATAAACAGAGTGATTGGGCAAGGGCTCAGAACTCAGAACCAGGGTAAGCACTGGGAAGCCACATTTGCTGGCTTAACAGAACAAAAGTGCATTTCAATTTGGCTCCACACTCACTAGCTGGCCACCTCACAGTCCAACATGTTTATTTATACGCATATAAATATCTTCAAGGCGGTGCCAGGAGAATGGTGCCAGACTCTTTTCGTTGGTGCCCAGCAGCAGGAGGAGGAGCACTGGCCATGAACTAAAAAACAAAGTTTCACCTCAACACAAGGAAGAATTTCTTTACACTGAGTGTGGCAGAGCACTGAACAGGCTGCCCAGGGAGGAGGTGGAGCCTCCCTCTCTGGAGACACCCCAAACCCACCTGGACACGTTCCTGTGTCACTGCTCCAGGTAACCCTGCGCTGGTGGGGGGTTGGACGGAGTGATCTCCAGAGGGCCCTTTCAACTCTAATAATTCTGTAAGTCTCTGATGTTACCTCTGGCCACAACGCGGATTGTGGAGCAGGGCACGCAAGGACCAAACCCTGCCTCAGCCCTGCCCGGCCCAGCACATCTCCGCAGCATTCACCTCAGCATCAGCGCGAGGTTGGAGGCGCCAAGACAGCGGCAGCTCCCCAAAAGAACAGCTTCTAAGGGGAGCAGGGAGGGGCTGACATCGCCCCAGCCCCACGCGCCGGCCAGGAAAGGGACACCGCCCTCAGCTCGCCCTGAGGGCACCGCGGCCAGCGCGCGCTGCGGGAGGCGGGCAGCGCGTGCCGGGGCANGTCGTGAGGGGCCGTGAGGGGCCGTGAGGGCTGCGCCGGCCGCCGCAGAGATGCCGAGCGCCGCCGGCCGCGGGCAGGGCCAGGACCGCCGCCCGGAGAACGAGGACTCGTCGGCGGCTGATGTGGGTTTCCGCAGGGAACGCGGCGGGCGCGCTGTTGAGGCTCCCCGGGGTGGAAGGGCTGGGCCCGGGCTGGCTTTGGCCGAGCCCAGGGGTACAGCTGCCTTTGGCTTTACCCTGCCTGTCCCCCCACTCCCCCTTTCGGCGGGCCCAGTCTCTGATTCCCTGAAGAGCTCTGCCCCCCAGAAACACCTGGGCTGCCCCTCCACAGCAGCGAGGGGGCTCTTGCTGGCCTAGCAGGTGCTTCTGCCTTGTACGTGAAGATCACAGAGCAGTGCTGAAAAATTGTAGGCATGTGTTTTTTCAAGAAGGAAAAAGTACTAACAACATCCGTTCATTTTGTTATAAAGTAATTTTTGCTTATTCTTGCATCAGCAATAAGAAATTCCAAGTATTGGTGGCTTCCCTAAAGTTACATGTATGCCACAATTCATCAAAAGCAGACAAGCAAAGACCCTCCCCAAATAAAGTATTTAGTAGGAACTTTGGTTCATGTATTGAATAGAATAAAATAAATAAACCAAGGGGTTTGTTTTTGGAAATGCATGAGCTTAGTTGGGAAACCAGAATTGTGCTATTTTTGGTGAAAATGCTGCCTTTCTCTGTGCCTTACCTGGCAGATGTTAACAGTCAGACTCCACTGAGCTGTAACAATTATTTGTGATCTGCTGGATTTCTCAGTGTGCCTGAATACGGGAAGAAAATATTTAATGTATCTACTTATGTAAGACTCAAATATTTTATGAGGAGTAGGCTCTTTATAATCACACTAACTTTTTGTGTAAGAAATAATGATCCTTATGAATGGTTGCTGTTACTGGAATTATTCTTTTCTTCAGGGCACAATTGTCTTCTCTCCCTTGTGTATCTCTTATGAGTCCAAAATGCAATTTTAAAAAATACTATAGCTAATTATTTTGTATTTCCTCAATTAACTCTGTGATGCATTTGTTCAGTTTTTTTGTGTGTGCTTCTTTGATATATGATTCTCACCTCCATTTTAGGATTATGCTAAGGAAAGATATGGAGTGTCATCAATGATACAATCCCAAGAGAAACCAGGTCAGTTGAAAAATAAAAAAAGTTTTTGCAAGAGAGGGGATGGGGAAGGAGGAAAAAAGAAGTAGTGTACCAAATATCTTCAGTACTTCCTTGAGAAATCATTTACCAGAGTTTTTCATTCAAATCCCACTGGCATTTTTTTCCTTTTATTGGATACATTTGGCACTTGTGAGACACTTGCATTTGGAGTGCCATGTCCAGTTTTGGGCTCTCCAGTGCAAGGAATACATTAACATTTTGGAGCCAGTCCAGTGGAGATACACCAAGTTGCTCAGGGGACTGGAGCACAGGGTCTGAGGGAACTGGGCTTGTTCAGCCTGGAGATGAGGAAGTTGTGGGATGATGTTACAATTTAAATCTACTTAATGGGAGGGTGTAGGAAAGATAAGGCCAGGCTTTGAAGGAGTGTGGTAGTTGAACTGGAGGTCATGAATGCAAGTTGGAACAGGAAATTGAGATCAGAGGGAAGAAAAAAAAATCATGAGTGTGGTTGGATATTGGAGCTCAATTGCGGATTGAGAGGAATCTCAGTTGTTGCCCTTGCCTGGCTCGTGCCTTACACAGCTTGTCAGTTTTCTGTCAGTCCATCACTGTGGACTTTTTAAAAATTATTAAATAATTATTATTTGTAGTGTACTGAGTCCTGAGGTGTCAGGATTTTCCTGTGTCTGGAATAAGTTCTGCTGTGGCTTACTACAGCAGTGCTCGCTCTCTGGGTGTGATCTGTCTGCTTATGCAGCCTTCCATTTCTCCTGTGTATGAGCACCAAATCCATTAATATTAGATATTAATATTTATGGGTTTTATCAGTCATACCAGTCTGAATTCAGGAAATCCTGATTTTCTCTTGGTGGGGAATTGGGATTCAGAAAAACTTAGCAGCTAGAGAACAATCTCCCAGGCCAATATCCCAAGAAATACTAATCTTTGTATTAAATTCAGTGCATGAAACAGCAGTGAGGGAAAGTAACAGACTGGCTTCTTGTAACTTCTTCATAGTAAAACATAAAACAGCAGCATAATATGTGATTAGGTGATTTTTTTTTCTCCTTTGAATGGTTGTTTTGATGATCCCCCTTTAGGAAGGGAAATGCAGAATGTGGGGAAGAGGAGCAGCCACAAGACAACTCATAGTGTTTCAACTTTCAGTTGTAAACAACTAAAGGGGAGCTTTATATCAAGAATGTAATGGAACAAGAAAATCAGCTGAGACTGCATTAGTAGTCACTGTTGAGTAAAATACATTCTAGCTGCCAGAGAAAGGGAACTGGAGTTGGAATCACGCTGGAAGTAGCCCAAGCCCAGCTGCTGTGTTTCCACTCCTGGATTCGCACCCCAGAACAAACAGTTGTGTGGAGGACCCAAGCGGGCAGATTGAGATGGCAGATCAAGTCCTGCTTTCATGGAGAAGTGCCAACTGTCTCATATTCAAAAGAAACACTCAAAAGTACTGGAGAAAAAAATATGTTGAGAAGGAAAATGTGAAAGCTACAGGAAACTATATGAAAAAGGCTCAGTGTCATATTTAGTTGTGTTGTCCCCTTGACTTTTGATCTTTTAAAAAAGGTTAAAATTGTTTATAAAACTTCTCAGTGTATAGACAGTGTTGAGTGGGTTTTCCATTGGGCTCAAAGTGCAACCTACAACACCACTGCTGTTCTGTAATTTTAGAAACGGTTATCCAGAGCACCGAAACTGGGTAACAATAAAGAACAAAATGCCTATAACAAAAAAGCTGAAGATCAGCCTAATCCCTTGCTTGAGACTAATGTACTTTTATTTACAGATTCAATAGTTCACAGGAGGCTGAGATCCTTATTTGTCATCAGTAGCTCCCCAGAGTGTTCTACTTACTTTGGGTGTCTTGGAGGAGCTGCTTCTTGGGACAGGGAGTGGTGGGGAAGCACAGATAGGCTTGTTCCCATCTATCTGAAGTGTGTTGATTTGTTTCAGAAGTCTGTATGAAGTCTCTGAAGTCTGCCTGCCATTTCTAAGTCAGAGTAACCAGTGGTGGTGTAAGGTGTGCAGCCCACACAGCGTCTGGTGAGGGGAGCCATCAGACAGCACAGCTGGGGGGATGCTCAGAGGGAGCTGCTGCAGTGCGGCTGTTCTGCTCACTCAGTCGCTGCCTGGACACGGGATCTCACACAGCTTACAGTGATCAGAGCAAGTTATTCTTCCTTTCCTGGGAGTAAGCTGATTGTCCTTTTGCCATGCTGAGAGATTCTTGTTCCTCTGCAGGCAAATTAAAACTCTTTTCTCAGGTTCACGTCTTTGTTTCTCCACCTTACTCTGCTGAGCTCACACACACCTGTACCTTCTTTCTTGGCCCATTTAAGTCGTCCTTCTGCTTATGTTGGCTGCCCTGGCTATCTGATGTTCTCGCTTCCTGTCATGTCAGGTTTTTAAGTCCTTTCTGCCTGCTTGAGGCTGTGATTGCTAGTAAAACTCCATTTTTTGTCATTCCTTTTTTTTCCCTTCAGTCCCATTATCTCATCTCCCCTCCCTGGAACCTGCTTTCATGTAATATTGCTTTTGATTTTCAGGTTTTTATGTCAAGCTTGCCTTCTCTTTTTCAAATTTTTCCAGTACTGTAAAGATGCTGGCACTTCACAGAGACAGCAGAAATATTGATCATAGTCTTCAAAATTCCATGATGCAGGATAAATTATCTTAGTAAACAGGCTGATGTGACAGGCAGGGAATGGGGTCTGGAGGTGAAGAAATTTTGTTTTATGTATCCCACACAACTTTTTGGACTTTCATCCTCTCCTCCTATGTTTAGAAGATGTTAGAGTTCTGAGAGAAAAATAAGGATATTTAGTATGTTGGAAAGAAGAGATTTGGCTAAACATTAAAGGAAAAAAAAAAGTTTCTCCATAAATGTGAGTCAAAAATGGCAGTTAAGGTAACACAGCCTGAATACTGCTGAATTGGTGCTGGAAGTGTAATTTCAAACTTAGAGAGTGTTGTGTTTGAACTTTGTTTTAAATCTTTGTTCCTTTGTCTTCACTGCAACTACAGCACAGTTTAAAACATCTTTCATTTTTGAATTTAATTATCTAGAAGTATTTATTGCAAGAGGACAGAAAATGTAAATACAGGTTGAGTTTGTAAAAGGACAAGTAGGTGATAGTGTGAAGAGCGTTGGGAGGACCTTAAAGGTGAGAGTAAGAAGCTTCATTTTCATCATGGAAGAGATAAAAATAAAAGGAATTCAGGTGAAATACTATGCAAGAGTGTAGAGGGAAGACAGTGTGTTGGTTGGACAAGAGGAAATGAGTGACAAAGGCAAATGGTTGCTTACACTCACAAGTAGAGGCGTCATCATGACCTACTGGCATTTTAGAAATGAGAGGGAAAGAAGAAGACAACAAGATTTGAGAAGGGGAGGGAAGCAAAGTGGCATAGTTGCTACATCCAGCTCATTGCAGTGGAGCACGTAGACAGGAACAGAGGCAACGGGCACAATGAACTTCAAGAAACCTGTTTTTTACTGTGAGCGTGAGCAAGGATTGGTACAGGTTGCCCAGGAAGAGTTTCCCTTCTTGGAAATAGTAAAAAACCATCAAAACATTATCTTGGACAGCTGGCTCTATGTCACCCTGCTTGTGCATGGCACTGGATGGGATGACTTCCAGAGACTCCTCCAGCCTTAGCCATGCTGTGATTCTGTGAGCTGCTGTTGGAAGAAAGGACTTTATGTCTCCTTGTGGATATTGTTTATTACCCTTTTTATGAAAGGTGAAATAATTTTTAATAATTAATACCATATAACAATTGTTAAATGTGTCTTGTTTATTCTTGGTGAAACATGAACCATTAGGTATCCAAAAGACTTTAAAAAATACTTATCTAATGCAGATGGTTCCTGAAACACTAAGGATCCATGAAAGGTGAACACCTCATTCTGTTTTTATGCTTCTGACTAGAAAATGTTTTAAGTTTGTAACAATACAGTTTCAAGTTGACTGAGGTAATTTTAATGTCTGAATATCAAACTCCTAGAAATACTGAAGGTTGTGGATTGTGATGGTTGCATGCTTCCTACAGTACTGCACAAGTTTGAATATCAGAAATTGCTGGCAGATAACATCTTTATTCCCATTTCTCCCTTCCACAGCACACACACACACACAGACATACACACTTTATGAATGTATTTGAGTCAATTTCCTATCCCGTTTCTCTGTGCACTTGCATTCTGTTCTGGATTTGATATGTGTCTGTGAAGGAAGAACTGCATTGCCCTGACATAAGCTAATAGAAGTTTTCAGTCCCCTAAAATCCCCAGTGCAGAATAATAGGCTTGCAGGGCAAGCTGTGACTGGTATTCAGAGACAGAAGGAAGGAGTCCAGAACAGCAGATGGTAGCCTAGAGTAGGCAAAAGTTGGGGTTTTTTTTTTCCAAAGCTTCAGAAAAGTTCTGTCACGGAAGTCTACAGTGGAAGTGTCTCAGCAAATTTAGTGTTATTTTGAAATAAGGGGGACATCTTTGTGGGAAAAGAATCCTGCAAGGAATAGTAACATAATGGTTGTATACAATTTTTAAAGTCCTGTTTTATTTAAAAATATGTTCCTTGATAATATTTTTTTCCCTTTACTATCCAAAATCTGTCATTTCCAAGTCATGCATTCCTGTTGTTACTTAGCTTTGTAGCTACGTTGGATATGAAGGGTTCTTCTGATCCAGTCTTGGATCTGATGCTGATAGTAGTGCTTGATCAGGTTGTCAAAGAGATTCTGCTAAAATGAATGTTATCCATTTACACAGTAATACTCTTGTTGCTCCAAAATGCTGTTGTTTTAATCAAAATAAATATTTTTAAATTTATAATGCACATTTATTTGTGGTTTCTTTCTGTTCTTTAAGTAATTGTTATTTTACAGTTATATTTATCCTACTTATGTGAGGTAGATACAGAGAGTAGTCATGTCACATCTGAGCCTTTGTTTGGCTGGGTTCAGCATGGCAGCTTTCACCCTGCACAATGCAGCAGGGCGGGAGAATTCAGACTAATAAGTGCAGATAGTCCAGTGAAGTCCTATCAAAACCAGTGTAGTCATGCTGGATTCTGCTGTCTGTGAACTACAGTGAGTCTTGCTGTTGGTAAAGTGCAGTTTGACTCTGCTTTGTAAGTCAGAAATAAACTTGAACCATTTAAAGCTCCTGGATCAAGTACAAGTCACTAAGAAAGGAAATGGGATCTTGTGTTTTCAGTAAGTCAGTTATGCTGTAGATAGAAAAAAGTTTTGGATTTATGATGAGTTTTAACAATGGTGGTGTATTTGGAGTTTAAAGTGAAAAATGTTTTGCTTCAAAAGAAACAAAACTGTTTTAAGATGTGTGTTTTTTTCTGTAATTTAGATAGAGTTTTGGTTCGTATAAAAGACTTGACGGTGGAGAAGGCTGATGAAGAGGTTTGGGTTCGTGGTAGAATTCACACCAGCAGAGCTAAAGGTGAGGAGCCTCCAGGGTTTTTGGTTTTATTTGCTCATGTCATTTGTACAAGCTGAATGTTTATTTTGGTTTCATGACCTGCGCTTATGTCTTGCATTAAAGAAAACTTTGCCACCTGGTTAATCAGGGTTACCTCAGTGTTGCTTTGACTGGCTATTTTCTCTTTTTCCACCTCTCTTTTTCCCAGGAGGGAAAAGGATATTTTGGCTTTAGCTGTGTAGAAATCAGTTATTGTAGTAAAAGTGAATTTTTGTTTTAGTGTATTGCTAAATAATATATGGGCAATGTAAATAACAGTAATTTAGAAATGACATTCTCCTTAGGCCGTTAATAGTTATGAGATAAAACACTTCTAAGCTTCTACAGTAAAACATACTTGTATTGTAAGTGTATCAGTTGTCAGACAGGTCGTATTTCTTCTGCTGCACATACATATTTTCATCACACGTTTTCTTTGGCAGGAAGCAAAAATCTTGTGTTAAAATTTCAGAATTCTTACTTTTGATTACCAGTATCTAATTAATCAATTTGAACTTCAAATAAGAAGCATTATCTTTCATTAGCAAGACAAAAGGGAAACCCTTTCGTAGGTTCTCAGCAGTGTGGGCTGTCACACTTGGCTGTCTGACAGCCATATTTCTTCCCTGGAATCAGAAGTTCCCTCTGGAGACCAGGTTGCCATATGCAAACTTCAATAGGCTTTGGCCTTTGCAGTTGACATCAGATGCTGACAACTGTTGTGCTGGTTTCAGTTATGTTTGGCAGCTCTGTAGACATAAATAACTTGTCTTTCCAAGAATTGGAAAAAAAAAAAAAAAAGAGCATAATGAAATTATCTTCACAAACAAAACTTAGCAGTAGTCTTAAAATTGGGAATGATGCAAATTAGGGGTGAGAATCCAGTACAGAATATCATCAAAGATAGCAGATTCATTTCTCTTTTTGAGCACTCATTTTCTTTAAAAATGTCCCTCTTAATGAGTGTCTGTGCTGCAGTCAGTTAAAATAAGGAACTGCATGTAAATATATACATACATATGATGCACATTTTAATTTATATTAGATTCTTTAAACTTCAGGAGTCCTCTGTGATTTCCTCAGTAGTTTTGTAATGGAAATGGAAATCTAAGTTATTTAAAGAAATTATGAACTCCAAAAGCTGTGAAAGCCTTGGTCATTGCAACATGAAGTTGTTCAGACAGGAGGCACTCCATCGGATTCAAATGTTACTAATGTTACTATCAGTATATAAATTAGAGTATCATTATGTCTTTTTTTTTTTTGCAATTATAGGAAGAGTTCAGTCTATTAACAGAATTCAGGATATTAGAGGCAGGTGTCTATGCAGTCTTGAAGGCAGTGTAAAGTCCTGGGGTTGTTAATTGCTGTCTGTATTACATTGATACGTGGTATCTTGCATGATATATACATTTATGTCAAACACAGTAACATCTCTGTAACAAGGCAATATGAAGTTAAAAGAAGCTGTTGTAATCTTCACTTTGACCTCAGGAAAGACTATTGTTTTTGCTTAAACAACAATGCTTATTTTCAAAACTCTTCAACACAACCTGAAGAATGAAAGCAAAAGGAGATGATCGTGGGCATGAATGTCCTGAATTTATTGATGGTGTCTCTTGTTCCCTCTTGGTCTGACAACATGGAACAATTCCGACATTCAGGGAGTGCTGCTAGGGAATGCCATGTGCTTGTTTACTTAAGCTTTGGGGAAAGAATCTTACCAGAAAAGCAAATGTTTAAGAGTAAAAAGTAGTATTAGCCTTTCCCACACACAACATGGCACTATTCCTACCACTGTGGAAAGGAAAGCCTTGCAGGAAACAGGAAAATCTCACAAAAACAAACTTTAGTTTTTTCTCAGAAACTTCAATTTGACTACTAAATAACCAATGTAGCCTTTATTTAACCCTGTCTGATTCTGACCAGTAAACCAAAAAGAAATTAATGGGAACAACTGCAGATTCCAGCTGTCTCACATAGCAAGTCACTCATGGAGTCTGATGGAAATTAACTGAAGGATGCATAAAGAATGGGGTGTTGGGACTTTCTGTGGGTTGCACTCAAAGTGCACAGGGCCCAGTGGTTTGTATTGTAAATTGAATAAATGTTATTTCTGGCCTTATTTTGAATCTACTGGTCACGTTTATCATTGAAAAGCCCAAGGGAAATTGGTCTGGGTTTGGCCAGGCAGCTGGGCCTTGTGCAGGATGTTAGACCTGAACTAGATTTTGGGTTATGAATGTGTAGGTCTATGAAACATCTGAAAATAAGAATTCCACCAAGAGCAGTTTAAATACTGGGCCAAATTTTATAATAAACCATGTAAAGTCTTCTCTTTGCTGGCAAACGTATGTAACTATCATTTAACTTATACGACCAACATTTTTTTGCTCCTTATACATGTTACTTCCTTATATCCTTTTCTTTCATAAGGTCTTGTGTGATTTGGTACTTTTATCCAAGACAGGTGATGGATTATTGGTTGGTTTATGTGCTTATTTTTGATGGAATTCTCAGTTTGTTGGAATTCTCTTATTTGTTCAGTGCCTGAACATTCTATGCATTACACTGTGTCAGATGTTTTTAAGCATATTTCTTTTGAAACTTTTCATCTTTTAGACCTTCTTGTGGGACATGGTATTGTTTTTTTTTTAATAGGAACTTAGAGTAGTTTACTGTTGAATGTGAGTAAAGTTGGTGCTATACTTTTCACCTAAACACCACATAGGTATTTTGAAATACATGGAGAAGATCCCATCATCCAAACTTTTTCTCACTCAAATGCTTCCTTTTTCCCATATATTGATCTAGAAAGTCTTATAAGCACGAGCTAGATTTGATTATGGCCGGTCTTTTTGATGCTTTATGTTGAATGCCATGAGCTCTCTCAGGAAGAGTTCTTTCCCCTCTTTTAATCTTTGTGATTGGGATATTTTAACCAGTCCTGTGAGTGAGGTCTGTTTGATCACTTATCTTCTGTGTGATTAGAAGTGGTTGTGTTCTTCAAAACATCCTCTTGCTTCATGAAAACAGCTACTGTTACTCATGGCAAACACATTTGAGTCCTTTTATAATGCAGATATTGATCAGATTTCCAGTGTTTGGGATTAAGTACAACTGCCAAGCTTTTGGATGAGGATCTGAGCAAGTTGGTCTTGGTGAAGATGTCCCTGCTTGTTGCAGGGGACTGGACTGGATGGCCTTTAAAGGTCTCTTCCAACCCAAGCTATTCTGTGATAGCAGGTCCCTTCTTTATTTCCCTGTCTTATTGTTGAGTGATATTATAGCTGTCTTCAGATGTGCATTTTTTCTTTGAACACCTAATATATCGTTGCTGAAACTTTGATCATATTTTGCTAAATTGTTTGTGACTAAAATCATGGAGAGAAATATTATCTCCTAGGAAATACTGTATCCAACCACAGTGTAAGAAACACTAAGATGTCAGAGATGTGAGATATGACTCCCTTATCTAAAGAAACTCACCATATCATGTCCTGCAGAAAAATTGTACTTTCTTTGTTGACTTGCTGGATCTGAAACACAGCCTGTATTTTTCTAATTTAAATCTCTTGTTCAGTGTTTGCCTGCAAGAAATACGTGTATCTGTACCATATTGGATATTGCAGCCTCTAGAATACAGAAATAGTTGTATTCTGTTTTCTGAAAATATGTAATTAATCTTGTTGCATTTGTGTTTGCTGTAGGACAAGATTAGTTATTTCCAATAATTATAATTAATATTTAATAATATTTTGTACTAGTTTTGTGTGTTTGCTTTTATTTCCATGAGACTGTATGTCAAGGGTTCTGCATTTATTTTCTGATACTCTTGAATTACCTGTAGCTATGTGTCAGGAATGGTAATCTGCATAATTCCAAATGAAAACTGCAACTGGCTTTTTAGTGTCAGTACATATATGTTGGTTTATAGGTTTAGAGTTTAAGTCAACAACAACAGGGAAGTAGCTGTCTATAACAAAACTTCTGGCTTCTTCCTATTCTCAGCATTTTAATGGGAATGTTACGACGTTCTGAGTCAGAATTTGGAGTTAAAGTGATACTGGTGCCTTTATCAGATACTGGTACACCAGTGAAACATTTGTTGTTAATTTCTCTCTAGGAGGAAGCATTTAATATCACCATATTTCCTTAAAACTAAGTTAAGGAATAAATGATTATTAGAGATGTGAGAAGAAGTATGAAATGATTGTAACTGTCAGCTAAACAGATTAGAAAGAGCTTTGTTGACTTGGAAATACCCATTTTAAAAGTCAACAAAATGCACTATGTTCTTTGTACATTATTATTAATTCCTATTAACTTCTTTTTCCCTTAGCTATTAATGAATAAATTGCTCTTACAGGAATTTTTAATTGGGCCTTTTAGGTTCTTGTCATTCACTAGAATCAATACTCCTTTTGTTCCCCTTCATTCTGAATGTGTGGGGTATTATAGAATGAACATTGTTGGTTTAGTCCTTGTGGCGCAAAATCAAGCCTAATTCTTTCAGAGCAGCTTTGTAAAGTGAACTCTACAGCTTTGATTTGAGAAGATGAGAAAAAACTTCTTTTAAAATAATTTAGACTTGAAGTAGTTGTGAGCAAAGAAACAAGGAAAAGTATGATGTATTTTTTGCAGTTGAAGAAAAAGTTACTTTAAAAGTTATGATTTGTTATTTTTCTTTTGTCTAAATAGTCTTTATCTTGGAAGGCTTACTGTTAATTTTAGAAAATGTCCATTCAACTCTTTATAGATGTAAGGCAGAATTATTTAACTTATCTCAGTGTTTGTCTGTGTGTACATGTACAGCTGAGGAGTTTGAAACAGCTTTTTGGAGGGGGGGCCGTGATGAATGAGAGAGAGAGAGACACACATTCTTAAAAACTCAGTTTATTTTTAAGTAGTGAAGATTTTTTTTTCATTCACAAAGACCTCGAGTAACTTGTCCTTAATACACCTGCGTTGTTTCTCTTTGTATTCAGGGAAGCAGTGTTTCTTAGTCCTGCGTCAGCAGCAGTTTAATATCCAGGCTCTTGTGGCTGTGGGACAGCATGCAAGCAAGCAGATGGTAAAGTTTGCTGCCAAGTAAGTAAGCAATTATATCCTGTTGTCAGAGTAAACAATGGTGGGAACGAGGACTCCCAGGGGTTGGGACCATTTTCACACATTAACATCAATGCTTCGTTTGTTTTAAAATGTAGTTATTTAAATTGTCAGCTCTCTATTGCATTGAATACATTATACTGACAAAAGATAAAATAGAGAGCAGGCTTGAAATTCATTCTGAACTGCTGAAGCAGCATTCTCTCGCCATAGACAACCTACATTTTCTTCCAGGCTGGCTAACAAAAAGTCTGGCAAGCTGAGCTTAGTGGGACACTTGGTTTGGTGTGTGGTGGTGGCACTGTGTGTGTGCACGTGTTCAGGGTTTTTCTTCTAGCAAACGTGCAGTGTAGTAATACATTTTATACTTAGAACTGATGTGAAGAAGTCCCATATTGCAAGTGGCTTACTGAGTTGAAGAAATTAAAAATAGCTTCTGTGCACTGGGTTAGTCTTATCTACACCTTTTTTTGGCAATAAAATTCTAATTTAAAAAATATTTGGCAGGGGTAATAGACTTGCAAATTGAAAAAGTGTTTATTGCAGCAATGTGAGGTCAGTTACTTGTTTTGTTTTGTTCCTAAAGATAAAAAATTACCTTTCCCTTCTACTTGCCTCAAGATTGTGCTTTCAGGTTGTCCTGTAATAAACACACTTGTGTGACTAATGTGCTTTATAGTAGAGCTTTAATCATGTCTATCTACTTGTTCACAAATAGAAATGTGGATCAATTTTGTGCAGTTTATTCGGTGCAGAATATGTCTAACATGTGGCACTTGAGTTGCTTCTGTGTAGTTCTTGGCACCAGTCTCGTGCCTGGGAAGGGAGCCCCCACTAATTAGCTGCAAAAGTGCTACAGCCTTCAACCTTCAATGTGTCAGGGAGGGGAAGGATTCATTATAGTGGAGACTTCCAGAAGCCAAGTTAAGAAGGTTGGGATAATGCTTCTGCTGATGGGGTTCAAGGCAACGGGAAAACAGAACCAGCAGTGTTTCTTGTTTGGCGGTGCTCAGTGCTGGCAGTGCCAGTGTGAAACATGCTGTTCACAGGTGTTTGTGAGCCAAAATGAAGTGTTCTGATTCTTTGTGAAATGGTTTGTTCTCTCCAGCGTTTGGAATCTTTGAGAAGAATTAAGTGTATAATGTACTTGTTCCCTATTTCAGCTCCCTCTAAACTCCCAACAGTCTGCCTGTACTCCCTCAAGAAACTTGTGCTACAGAACAGTGGAACAGCTCTTCGATTTGTGATGCACATTCTTCTGTTTTCCAGTTCTCTCCACTATCTCCCTTTTTCAGTTTTCTTTGTGGTTCTTTCCTCTGCAGCTGAATTTCTTACACTTCATGATTGGTAGATCTTAGTGGCTAGGAGCTCATGAGAAGGAAGCTGGTCTTTACTCTTTTTTTCCATATGCTGACTGCCACTTATAAAACATCTGTGATGTTTTTTTGTGATTCACTGATCTTTTTTTACTCCGTTAGTTTTCTGCCAGATTACTGATTTAAATTAGGTTCTGGAGGTCCAGAGCTAACAAGGAATGGTAAATGGTGGAAGAGGGTATCTGAAAAGAATAGAGGGTAAAGCTCCTTTCTCTTATGGGAGCAGTGAGCTGTTAAGCCAGGCAGAGCCTCATCCTTAGGTTCTTCCAAACTCCCTGTCATCTTCCCTCTTGGTGAGACAGACCTGAATTCTTCAGAGTAGCCAGACTGATGATATTTATACTGTGTTTTGGCTTTTCATTCTGCTCCTTTTTTGGCATAGCATTTGCTAGCTGAATCCTGGTACTTCAGCCTCACTTACTTTGTAGCATTCATGTTTTCCTTATTATTTGTCCTTCTGAAATGCTTGCATGCTCATCATCATGTTCTCTGATGGTGTAACCGTCTCTGTTACAACCTTCTGGATTTTCTTTCGAGGGTTTGCTTTTGTTACTTTTTTTCACCATTAGTGCAGTCATCTTCTCAGGATTCCTTCCCACCAACAAACCTATTTTATTAATATCCTGCCATGCTCTCACTTTTTCCAGCTTTTCATCTCCTACAGTTCTATCTGCTGTTGCCACTGCAGCTGCCTCCTGTCCTTCAGAGGCTGCTGCTGTTCCCTGCCTGGTGTGTGCACGTGGGGTCACTGTGTCAGCAGCACCTGAAGCAGAGAGCCCCAGTACGTGCCTGTCCTCAGTCACTTCCCTGCTGCCTTTCACCTGCTCTGGAGTGATCCCATTATTTCTAGCAGATGAGGCTGGGCTTAGATGTCTAAAAATAACTATCCTGTTTCCCTGCCTTTTCTCAGTGTCTTTTTTACTCACTCATTTCCTACATGTTAAATGAGGAAGTACATATTTATTGAAGAAAACATTTAACTTAAATATCTTAAATTGCAATTAAATTTTTTAATGTTTTCACTGATAGTACATAAACTGTATTTTCCACATCATGTTTTCTCATATTTTCATGCTCTGTCCACAACTTTGTTTGAAATAGTTTGTACAATACTGGATCTTGAATTTTTAATGTCAGTTGATTAACTAATAAGCATTTTTTGTACAAATTTTCATAAATTATAAACAAACCAGTTCCTCTTTTAGATACTGGCACATGGAAAGCAAGAACTTTCATAATGTTCTGTGGTCAGCAACATTCATAAAGTAATTATCTCTATTATCATTAGAATGTGAGTTCTTTTTAGTGAAAGATGCTTTATAGTGGTTCAACTCAGGTTCACAGAGAAATTTCTGTGACTTTAGCCATGGACAGTTTCTAGTTGGACTTCCAAAACAAACATAGCACAGAGCCAGTTGCGATACTGGATTGGCAGCTGTGGAATTGTTCTTCTGTCTTTTATCAGAAAAAACCAATTCAGCGCCATCCTGCAAGGGATGCTGTGTAATAGAAACAGTTAATTGTCTCTTTTAGACAGCAGAGGTGCCAGTTAGTAATTTATCTTAGTAATTTATCAGCCTGCTTTTTTCCATCAAGCCCTGGGTGTGGTTGGTTTTGGTTTTCTTTCTCTTTTTCTATCTCAGCACTGAGCCTTTCCCGCCACCCCACTGCCAGAGCCACGTGAGCTGATAGAGCAGTTGGGAGAGGTGGTTAAGAGATTCTAATTTAGCTGCTCAAAAAATTTACCCTTGCACAGGAAGTAACTTGATGGCACTTTGCAGTAGAGTAGAGAGTAAAAATGCAGGAACGAGATTAAAATTGAGGGGGAAAAAATGGTTAACTTGAACGAAAATAATTCACTATGTAGAAAAATACATGTGAGTTCTTTAGCTAGATAAATTGGTAGTACCAGGAAGCCTGCTGGATATTGCAGAATATTTTCCTTATCCATTTCTGTTTAATTTTTATATTAGAGGACTGGAAGAAAGTGTCAAATTGCAGCTAAGTTTGCTGGTGACAGAGATATTGGACTGGTAAATAGGGACTCAGGAGTGTGTAGTAACCAGGGTTCATTTAGAATAATCACTTCAATGCTCTTCGGTGTGAATTTGTACCTTTGGATCATTTTGTCAGATTTTGTGTCTTTCAGTATTAATAAGTAGGAAAATAGAGAGAGAAATGTGAGGTTGTGATAGATAACTGATTTGACAGGCGCCCATGCAGTTCTCTTACGTTTTATGCTAGGAATCCCTTGAGCTTTGGAAAAGAGGAATCAAACGCTGTTAATGTAATCTTTCTTTGTGTAATGTAATGTGCCTGTTTTTAGGCAGTTCTGGAATATTTTGTCCACTTTTGTTGTCTTTATGTCTGAATACATGTCAGATTGGAAAAGGTTGATGGTGAAGTTGCAAGATGAAATGATACACGGGCAGGCAATCTGCCTTCTCCAAGACTAAAGAAAACTGTTCTATCCTAGAGAAATTAGTGAGTGATTTAAATCACAGTCTGATGGTGCGTCTGCAAGAAGATTTTCTACCAGTGGAGGGTTCTTTACATTACAGATACAAAGGTATGACAGGATGCAATGAACAGAGGATGAAGTTAGGGGAATTTAGAAAGGAAATAAAGTGTAGGTTTTTTTAGTGAAAATTGTTAGAAATGCATTGTGGATTTTGTTATTTAAAATCTTTAAAAGCAGATTGGCTTCTTTTTTCTCCAGAAGATATCCAGGTTCAACCAAGTGTTAGAATGTTGGTACAGGAAACCAGTCATTACATTTTTAGAATGAAGAGAATAAGGTGTTTACTTGGCCTTTCTGTATACGGTGTGGGATAATTTTCTTTCAGGGAGCTTCATGCAAACTTGCTATATTTGTGCAGACAAGATTACAGTTGCTCTTTTTAAATACAAAATGTTTATACTCTTAACTACTTACAAAATGCACTCATTTTTTGAAAGTAAACCATTGCCTTCACTTTCAGTGGCATTCAGATAAAGGATCACTGATTATTCTGTCTCAAGACAATTATTTTGTCTTTTTAATTTAATAATGTATTAATATAATTTGTGCAGTCTGCTTACAGAAAGGTGTTGAAGAAAAAACAAGAAAATTCCAGAATAAGTATAGATGATATAGAAGCAGTAAAAATTTTCTATTTAAAGTCTATAAATAACCAGGTTTCTTCCTATTCTTCAGACTTTTGACCAAGAAAGTGTTGATTGTGGTTCACTTTGGGAGGCCAGCATAGGGTTCAGCTTGCAACACGAAGCTGTTGATGAAAGATGTTGTTATAAAGACTGCAAGAATGCAATCCTGTGGTTAAAAGAGAAAGTCTTGGCTAATAGACGTGCAGCTAATTAAGAGGGACCTAAGGCATCTAGTGGACACGTTAGAAATTATAATCTTGAGGTTTTTGAACATTGCATATAAAATAGTTTCCTATACAGAGAATTTTTTTATTGTTGGACTTCATGAATCTATATACTGAAAGCGTTTCTTTTTAAATTAAACAATGTAAAGATGTCATCTGTCTTTTCTTATTGCCTTATGCATCCTACTTTAGTTTCTAGTCCCTGGTAATATTAATTACAGGTTTAAATGTTGTTGTCCTTAATGGAAGTGGTGGTACTTTGGCATGTTTTTCTGTTCTGTTCAGTTTTATTGGTGTTTGGGGGTTTTTTGTTACCCAGGGGAATTTTATCAGAAATCACCCAGATTACTTCTTCCTGCTGCTGTGGAGAATGCTTTGCTGTAGTTACTGGCATTTTATTAAAACATCTTGTTTCTTGTTGCAACTTGAACTGCAAATGTCCTTTCAGTAACATCCTTGGAATTACCTGTGGGGATCAAAGCAGCACCTTCCAGGTTTCTGTAGTTTACATTGGGTACAGTGTTAGGGACTTCAGACACTTCCAGCTCTAGGTCTTGCTGAGCATGGTTCAAACAGAACTCAAAACACAAGGTTTTATTTCCATACTGGATTAAATGTGGAGTTTAAATGAGGAAAAGTACATTTTGTAACTATCAAATGGAAGTTTAGAGGAGATGATGGATATTTATAAATACAAAGATGGTCACATGCAGTAGGAACCTCCCTCGTGCTTTTGTATGCCCAGGCAATTAATTGCATATTTGGTTACAGGAACGTACACAGTTAGGAACTCAGTTGAAGTACATCTTAAAATTATGGCAAATGTAATGACTAAGGAATGCTGCAGTTTTAAATATGTTCCAGATCAAGAAACATGTTTTAATTGCAACTCCAGTGTAGAGATGGATATCCTACGTGCAAAGTTTTAAAGTTGTTATGCAAGTTTGCAAAGCAATATTGCAGTTACAGTGATGTAAAAGTCAGTTTCTTCCTGTATTTTTAACCTGGTACTATTTTGCATGTCTTGAATTCCTTGCATGTTCTGATAGAGCTCTGTACAGACTTCACTAACAGTTCTCACGCATGTGATCACCACTCCGATTATGCATCCATCATACAACACATTTATATTTAACTATTATTTTCTTTTTCACAGCACAGAGGATTTCCTTCAATAAGTTTAAAGCATTACTTGCTGTTACTAGTGAGAGGGCTTTTATTCAGCAGATTAGAAACTGATATTTTCAGTGAAGTCACTGCTATTCATGTCATTAGTGGTGTTTTCTGGACATTTGCCAACATGTTGACATGGAAAAGGAAACCGGAAAAACAGATAGAGGAGAACTGTTTAGGGAAAAAAGTTCACATACGAGTAAAACTTTAATTCTTTTAAACATTCATGCATTTGAAAAGCAAAGGGAATTTATAGTTACACTTAATACTGGTTTAGCATCTTACATTCTCATAGGTGATCAGTTTCAAACAGAATCATTTGTAACAGAAAGTACTTGGAAGCACTTGGTGTCATTTCAGTTATCCTTTCTCATATTTGTTGTCTCTGCTAAAATAATGGAGATGGAGGCTCACCCATAACTAAATGGATTCTTATTTAAAGCCTGCTCTCAGCCTTTGCTTTGTACAAATTTAGTCATGATTTGAGCAACTGTAGCTCTTCTAAAATGTAAATGCAACAGAAGAACATGCTGTTCACTAATTTAATGCAGTAAATGGAATTACTAACGGTTAAGCAAGTCAAGCATATGAAGCACCTTGGTGTGTATTAACTTTAGAGCAGTTAATAAGTTCTATCACCTGAAAGTATTACCATAAAAAAAAAAAGCACGTAATCAGCTAAAATACTTAAATTTGGGTGTTTTTTTTTTTTTTAGTTAATTGGAATTTACTTATAGTGCCACTGCTAGATTTTGAGAATTTGGTACTTGAATTTTCCACTGTTACTTTAATGTCATCAGATTTTTCAAGATTTTTATTCAAAGTAAAAAAAAGTGCTGGGCTTGTAAAGTTGAGGGCTGTTAATGGCTCTTTGCTTTGCTGCTTTCAGCAGTGGCCAGCTTGTCTGATGACATCCTCTTATTATTTTCAGTTAAATTGTGGGCCTGATACTTTCCTGCTGTCTAAGGCTTAGGTGATCAAGTGATGTACATAAAGTGCTTTTCAGCTTTCTCAAGAAGGACACACAAGTTAAAGATTAATTGTAACATTAGTTTTCCTAAAAAGGAAAGTCATATTTTTAGTTATTTGGCCTCTTGTAAGCTAACAGAGAGACTGAGTGAAAATATATTTCCAGTGAGGGTGAGATTATCTGTAGAAAAGTGCTGGTTTAAAGTCCGGTATCTTAAATGCATAAATAAAAACTGTTCCTACAAATTCTTTTCTCACCTCTGACTCTTGAGGCTTTTGTTATTGTTTGTTATAGCACACATACTTTATATCATATCTTTGGAAGACTTTCAGGATGGTGTGTGGTGTTTTGAAGTGCTATTAGTGACTGCTAGTGGAGAGAAGTTTGGATGTCCCCTGTCACAGAGAAATGGCTTTGGAGCATCTTGCATCTTTCAGTAACAAGTCATGTAGTTTAAACAAGCTGAACCAATTTTGATTTTCCCCTTCAGTTCTAGGACTTCCCTTCAGTTTGTTGTTCTGCTGGTGAGGACACATCTTGCAGATAATTGCATCAGCTGACACATGGAAGAGTGTGGCCTAGCAAAAGATCTCTGCCACTTGTCAGTTTATGTATAAACACACACACACACACAGAGGACAGGCGAGCACTGAGCTCAGTCATTGTTCTTTCCCTCTCAAGTCCTCCATCCCACTTTGAATTCATTGTGCCTGGGGATATTTCAGCAAGCTCCTTCATTACTCAGTTATTAGATATAAAAGTAACTTCAGGTCCTTAACTCTGTTCTGTTGTTCAGCAATCTGTACAGTGCATGAATGTGCCGGTGCTCAGTGCCGATGTGCTGCAGTGTGCGGTGGAACTTACTGAGCCTTCTGTCCTCTCTTATTTGCCAGCATCACCAAAGAGAGCATTGTGGACATAGAAGGCGTTGTGAGGAAAGCACATCAGAAAATTGGAGGTTGTACTCAGCAAGACGTTGAGCTTCACGTTCAAAGGGTAAATTTTAGAGCAAATGGAGCACTGGTTAATTGTTTGATAGATTATCTGTTGAGACTGTCTGTCTGTCTACGTATGTAAACGTTGTCAGTAAGGAGTCCCGTACCAGAGAAATAAACTGCTTTAAACTACAAATTTCAGTGTATCATATGTAAATATTAAACACTTCCTGGTTTTAAGATACTTGGAGTTTATATTTCTGTGTTTTTATCTGCCATTTAAATTACAGTATCACGTAAAATAAAGTATCTCACTGGAACAATTTGGCTAGGAAAGCTTGTAATTCTAGTTTTTGATTCTTAACTGCAGTAGATACTGGAATAAAAAGGCTGCTTCTTTTTAAGTGCAAGTCAGGAGTTTCTTCTTTATCAGAGTTACCATCTTCCCCTCAGTACAATGGATTGGAATACATAATTCTCACCAAAATAAACTCTCAGTGGCTTAACAGTATGGAAACTTTTGAAATCTAAAGTTCCTAGAGCTTGTGCTATAGGAGTGGAGGAAGTGTAACTTTATAATTCATTTAAATAGAAAGCATATTTAAACCTTTATGTAATATCCTTTTTTTGGTAAAGCTTCTTAACTAAACTGTATGCCTACAATACAGCTGAAACCCACTCGCCTCAGGAGTAGAGCACAATGAATATTGTAGCAGTGAGGTAAATCTTAGCTAAACAGCATTGGGGAAAATCTGCAGATTTTGAAGGAACATGTTTTAATATGTGTAGATTGTCCTGTGCTTGATTTTTCTGAAAGAACATCAAACTCACTGCTCCTCTAGGAGCAATACTAGACTATAATGCACAGCAAGGTGGTTTTCATTCTCTAATTGTGTTTTAGGTATTTCATAAATTTTTGAATCTGAAATAGTTCTTTCAGCTATATTCAGATGATAAATAAGTAATACATTAACAAGGAGAACGGGATGATCTTGCTAGAATCAGAACCTAAAACTCAGTGAAATGTGATACATTCAGAGCTGACATTCATGCCAAAAGGCTTGTCCCTCAGGCTGTATGAACTTGCTCAATTTGGTGCTTCCCAGAAGAAAAAAAGATACTTCAAATCTTTCAAAGGGAAAGCAAGAACTAAGCACTTCAGTATTGTCATGGGAATGCACCACATATCTCAAGTACTGGAATAAAATCACAGCCTTAGAGCGGACAGCCTATGCAAACACTGTTTCAAGTCTCTGCTAGAAATACCCTTTTTTAAATCACACCTCCTTTTGAGCAGAGCCTCGTGCTATTTCTGTTCTCTCTCAATTTCAGATCTATGTGATCAGTTCAGCTGAGCCCCGACTGCCCTTACAGCTGGATGATGCTGCTCGACCAGAAGTGGAAGGAGAGGAGGTGAAAACTTTGCATCCTCAAGTGCTTTTTATTGTCTTTGTAGCTGAACAAAAGCAAGAAAGCCAAGCAGCTTCCTTAATGTGGTGATTCTGGGGGTTTGTTAGGTTTGCATTTTACTTCCTTTGTGCTATCCAGAACTGTGTTCAGCATCTCTGTAACTTTGATGTCTGCTGAACTGCAGTAGAAGGTCAAAACCAGAGGGTTTCCAATCTTTTGTGTGTGTCTGCTGCATCCTCATAGTTGGGTTCTGCCTGTGACCTCTGGGAGAAGTTACACCTTAAACTTGGCTATGCTGCTAGTTTGCTCTATGTTCCTTACAGAATGATCTAGAAGTTCTACTGAACACAGGAAAAACTCTTGGCTTTTAGCCGAAGGATGTTTTTCTCCATTGATTCTGTTTTATTGCGGTTTTGGTTTTGTTTATTTTCCATATATGTGTGTATTCACTATGTGCTTTTGCACAACTGTTTAGGATGGAAGAGCAACTGTAAACCAAGATACAAGACTGGACAACAGAATCATTGATCTGAGGGTAAGGAACATGCAGTGCTGCAGGCTTGCTTGCAAATGTTTATTCTTCATATTTCTAATCCACGAAGCAATAAAAGTCATGGATTTGATGGAATTGTATTGTTGGCCAGAAGAAAAATAAACAACATGTTTTTGTGGTTTTGCATGGTATTGTAAAAGCACAGGATTTTTGAATCCTAAATGTTCACCTTTACTGACATTAATTAAAGAACATATATTGGTAGTTCAGAGGCAAACATTGATGATTTGACATGTGGCTATGTACATCTGGGCTTCTTAGCTGCAGAAGTCAAAGGTGACTGAATAGGGACAATTTAGAGACAACATTTTGTCTCAGATGTAGTTTTTGTTATCCAAAACCTGTAAAGAGCTTGGTTTTGAAGATGGAAGTTCTGAGTTTTAACAGACATTTGAGGTGCTGTGTAATGCATGCCTTGCCAGAGAAATAATACCAGGCCACGATACCAATCTCATTCTCTTTGTTTCTTCCACAGCATTCATGTATTTTCCCTTTTTTCCTGAAACACCTTTCTTTATCCAGGTCATAGTGACCTAACCTTCTGTGAATTCATAGACCTCCTAAATATTTACCATTTCTGATCAGGAGCAAAATACTGTCTACTAAATTACTTACAGAACTTTGACTCTTTTTTAATGAAACATCAGCTAACACTTAAGTGTGTAAGTAACTAAACATTATTGACTTAAAGCATCCTGGTCTTTTTCCAGGCTTTTTTAGCCATTTGAGGCTCTCCATAATAAAATTTTAATTAACATTGAGTGAAGACTGTGCTTATCTCAGATTTTTTTTTATATCTAGTACTGTCTTTACAGTTCTTGGTAATAGTAGTTTCTCAGTAAATCAATCTATGCATCTGAGAAATGAAACAAAAAAGTAATTTATTGGAAAATTTGGAAAAGTTCTGGCACTGAGATACTTAGAGAATTTCAATATCTGATCTTACTTCAGCAACTGAAACTACTTGTGCCAATTGTTTTACTTGTACTGAAGTTAATTGCTTTTCACTTTATCCTGTGTACCATACTGAGTAACTTCAGTTCGTGAGTACTTTTCAGGATGCTCAGTATCTCATCATTTTGATCCCTTCATCTGTCTTAAATTAAGCCTTTAACAGAAAGAATTCTATACTAATGATTGAAAGTGAAAATCATTTGAAAGATCATCAGCTTATGGTAGTGCTAAGGCAGTGTACTGAATTGAAGGGAGAAGTCTGGGATGCTTGAAGTGCAAGCTTTACTTCTGCATCTGGTGATGAATAAAAATAACCAACAGCACTCCAGAGGAACCTAAGAAAATCCATTAAATTGAAGAAACACCTGTATAATAAACTGGAAGCAGCCATGAGGCCCAAAGAGAACAGAGAAATTATACAAAGGGAAATAACATTTAAAAATACTGGATGAAAATGGCTTGGAGGTTATCTTTGGCTGTAAAGTAGTTGAGGGCATCTACAGAGCAAAGCCTAAGAAGGCAAAGAGTAATGGGAAAAGAAGGAAGACTCCAGACACAAGAGATGGAATGGCAAGGGTTGGACTAATGTTCTTCTGCCCCAGTACATATCCAGTAGTTCAGCATGACCCTCCCAATACTTTTGAAATACCTTTGTCAGTGCAGCAGTAGGGCATTAGTTGTCAGTATTCTGCCTGGAGGGTGCAGCTGGTGAGCTAAGTGGATGTTGCTGTAACCTCCTCTGTGTCCTAACCACTGTTGGGACACCCTTCCTTCAGCAATGTCTGGCATCTTGTTTTGAGCTCTGAACCTTAACTATGTTTTAAGAAGCTGTTTTTCTCCTTAGCTCCTGCAGCTGCTGCAGTGTAGTGCTAAGCAGCTGTTTCATGCTAAACAGGAATTCAGGTTAGCTTTTCACAGAATTGGTGGAAGGATGAAATGCCAGATCCCAGTACTGCAGTGTCTATGTCTCATCCTCTCCATACACCTGTGGCTGGGTGTGATCTGGCCACAGCTTGCCCATGATTAGGCTTGGCTATCTGTCTTGCCTTCGTCCTCTGCACAGGAAAGGTTTCTGTCTCAGACTGTGTCACATATCTGTGTGTCTTTTCTGTTGTACCTTTCATTATTTGTTTCAGATCAAAAGCAGATTCTAAATACGTGTTATTTTAATCTGTTTTTTTAAAGGTAGTGCTGAATAAGCAGAAAATATATTTAATGAAGAAAGGGGAAATTTCAGTGAGAAGACATGTGCA
This sequence comes from Picathartes gymnocephalus, assembly GCA_013390045.1. Classification (NCBI taxonomy): domain Eukaryota; kingdom Metazoa; phylum Chordata; class Aves; order Passeriformes; family Picathartidae; genus Picathartes; species Picathartes gymnocephalus. The sequence continues at coordinate 429,593 of WEKY01037238.1, read as the reverse complement.
TTTATATATATGTACATCCTAAGGACTGTATGTAGTGGAATCACAAGAGCAGGAATGCAAAGAAACTCTGAAAGTAGTAATTGATTTTCAGTGATTTGGTTCCATAGATTGGGGCTGCTGAAGTACAAATGGGGTTTCTAAGAGCCTTTAGTGTTTCAAATGTACTGCATAAGTAGGCATGTCCTAAGGAGGATTGGAAACATATGTTATCTGAAACCATTGTTCCCAAAGCTGTTCCTTTTAGGAAAACCAAATCATGGTCTACAGGGAAAAAATGATAACAGAATAGTTGAAACAGAGATGCTGTGATGATCTGTTCCAAGTGTGGGAGGAAGTCCAGCCACAGATAAATGTATCATCCTGTTCTGGTTTTCTCAGTGCCCCAGTTTTTTAAGGATAAAGGAGGTCATTAAACATCAAAAATTGGGACACTGTTATTTTGAGAAAGATTTACCAAACTAAATGCGTAGATCTGGTTAGTTTGAGACTAAAAAAAGTCCTTTGTATGGAACTAAAATTATTTTTGTCCATTTAAACACAGTATTTAAAGTAGTTAAGTAATTAGCTAATTTTAAGTAGTGATTAATGAAGGAGTTAACTGGATAGGGCCAAGTCATGATAAAGTGGAGCTGGGAAACTCAGTTATTACATGAATGAAAAAAAATGAATTTCCAAAAATATCATCACTCCATCCAGCTATGATGTATGCCAAGGAAGGTGCGATTATGATGCAATACAAGGAGTGTAATTAATAATAAGGAAATTACATTAGTGGAGATGAAAGATGCAAAGTATGTTGCAAAGATTGCAAGACTTCCACTCTTGTGTACATGTGAAAGTAGACTGAGTATTGCAATGAAATATTAACAATCTTGCATTTTTTTTGCTGACAAAGATCTCTCAGAAGTGTTTGGTAGTTTAGTTTTTTTAAGGTTGGGGATGGGAAATACTTAAATGTCAACATGCTAAAGCTACTGCTGTAGTTGTTATTGTAATGTGTGGAGAGAAAATGGTGATTATTTAGGGCTGAGAGGTTTTGAAAATCATTTCCAAAGAATGACTGCTGAGGAAGAATGAACCTGTTCCTGGTGGGTTAACTCGTAGAATACAGATCACACACTTGGAGTAGAAAAGTTGGGGTCTTAGAGAAAAGGGAGCTGGTAAGGAGAAACAAAAGTCCTTGTATACATGAAATTTTCTTTCACATAACCATGGGTGACTATGAGGAAACCACTGTTGACCTAAGTATCTGTTTTGCACAATGGCTTAATGAAAGTCAAACCGCTTGATCATAGAAATGTTTGATTAACCGTTCACATTAACTTACCAAAACAGTCAAAAAGGGCAAAGTAGAGCACTGACTCTGTTTTTAAGTCTTCACCATTCTGCAGTTCTTAAGTTTCACTGAAGTATTCAGTGGTGTGTAGACTTACCATGTCTGTAAAAAGACGTGCAGAAACTATATTTCAGTAAGTTCTGTGGTACATGAAAAGCAATGAAGAAAAGACCAGTGAAACACAGATTATTGTAGTTTGCTTTGTAGAAATACCAGATTAGGTTCATCCAGTTTTACATTGTTTAAAAAAGACAATGACAAAAAGACCAGTGAGACTAATTCTTGGAGTTTACGTCTCAGTTTGTCTTTGAAAAAGTCTAAAGAAAAAATCAATTCAGATTCACCCAGGTTTACAATGGACCTGACTGATGTCCTTGCTCTGGCTTATTTTTTTTCAGCAGGACTTTTCTCTTGACAGTATATGTCCAAATGTGACTTGAATCATGTGCCTTTTGCAGTCCTTTTGCTACAGTTTGGTCTGCTAATGTCCAGCTCATTGAGATCTAAGCAAAGCCTTTTTAGGGTCAATATTATCCTGTTTATACTGCTCAGGGTAGAGCGTTAACATTAAACTGCATCTTTAGTAGGTTATGGATGTCAGACTGTGTTATATGATAATCCAGCTGCACACTGATCTTAAAGCACTTTTTTCCCAAATACTTGATTACTTCAAGTCTCATTTCATTGCGTTGGATTCAATTTCCTCATTGCAAAAGCTATGTTTTTCCTGACTGAATCCAAGCTGTAATGAACAAGCAAATGTAGAGTTTATTTCCTTGTGGGCAGTGATTTGGCAGTCAGTACATACACAGTCCCAGTCATTTCAACAATAAACTCTATGTTCTTATATTCTTACACTATAAGCAATACTGAAATTTGAATAAAAGCTGACTTCAGTCAC